>PVIW01003540.1:0-48751 GCA_004026585.1 Noctilio leporinus
AGAATATGTGAGGAGTAACTTTTGCAAAGGATATGTTGGGGCTTAATAGTTCATATTGCTCTCGGTATAATTCAGGTGCTTGAGATTGGCAGCAATCCCTTTCCTGATGCTGCCTCTTTTTCTTGGTCAGGACTTTACAGTCTATAGTCTATATTCTAGCCGGGTCTTGGTGCGTGGCAGGGCCTCTGATTGTCGCAGTCAGGGCTGATTCTGAGTGTCCGCCCCCAGGTAGGCTGGCCCTTCAGCAGCCTGGCTGTGTTTTAGGGCTGCCGATGTTCTGGAGCCGGCAGGCAGCCCCCTCCCACTCCTGGCGGAGGTTCCGGCCCAGGACGCGCCCCCAGCACTTCTGCAGGGCAGCCCGCAATTTCGCTGGTCCCTGTGACGACTGGTCCCGCCCCTGCAGTTCCGGGAGGCGGCCGGGCCTGTCAGTCAACACTGTCCGGGGTCCGCCTACACTGTCCCGCCCTTCCGGGGTGGGCACCACGCCCCCAAGCCAATCAGCTCTCCTCGGAGTCCTTTATGCGGCCTCTACAATGAGCCCCTCCCAGGCGTGGGCGCGCGGCCTTTGTCTCCGGCAATGGCGGGTTGCCCGCCACTAGTTCCCAGCTCGCAGGCTCACCGCCTGGAGTTTCCTGCGGAGCCTGGGGGCCTGTGCGGTTGCGCAGGGCTGGGCCTCCCCCCTCGCAGGGGCTTCTAGCTGCTGTTTCCCCAGTGGCCCAGCAGCTCTGTTTTCGGCCCTCTCGCTGCCCCGCTGGTGCACTTCCGGCTCCCCTGCTCCGGCTTCCCGCAGGACTCTTCTCCTCCGCCTCTAGCCCCGTGCGCGCGGGCGCGCGCGTGGAGCCTCCTCTCCCCGTTGCTGGAGTGAGTTTCTCACACAGTCCCTCCCCTGCAAGAGTTCAATTCCGGGTTCCCTAAGGCGTTCGCCCTCGCTGCCCGCACTTCTCTGTTGAGACTTCCAGTCACCAGCGAGCCCGGAACTGGCCCCAGTCAAATGCGCCCCTCTGGGCAGAGCCGCCCCTGCCCAGAGCCGACCTCGGCCTGCTGGCCGGTCGGTCAGAAACACCTCACCTACTGTCCTGCTGGCCTCCTTTGCCTCTGGGCTCTGCTCCCCTGTGTCCAGATGCTGTCCGTTCCAATCCCTAGGGTCCTGAAGCCGTCTCACGCTCCTTATCCTATCCTCTAGCTGCTTTGGTACTTGAGAACACCATCAGCACTGCTCTCTACTCTGTCGCCATCTTGGAGATCTCTGACATGTGGTCTTTTGTCTGGTTTCATCCATTTAGCATAATGTTTTCAAGGTTCATCCATATTATAGTAGCAGGTGTCAGTACATAATTTCTTTTTATGACAATAATGCTCCATAGTATGGAAATGTGTCATTTTGTTTATCCATTCATCTGTTGAAGGCCACTTGGGTTGTTTCTGCTTTTTGGCCATTATGAATAATGGTGCTAGGAACATTCACATACAAGTTTTTGCATAAACATACAGTTTTAATTCTCCTGGTTATATACCTAAGAATGGAATGGCTTGGCCATATGGTAACTTGGTTTAATTGTTTGATGAACTGACAAACTATTTTCAAAGCCTCTGCACCATTTTCCATTTCCATAGTGATGCATGAAGATTGATTTTTCTATATCTTTGCAAACACTAAATGTCTGTCTTTTTTTTTTCTGTTACGAATTTTTTTTCTTTTAATTTTATTGTTGTTGTATTACATCCATCCCTTTTTCGCTCCCCTCTGTCCCCCTCCCCACCCACCCTTTCCCCTCAAAGTAAATGTCTGTCTTTTATCATAGCCATTCAAGTGAGTGTAAAGTGGTATCTCATTGTGATTTTATTTTTGTTGAATTTATTAGACAAAAAATTATTAGAATTTATTGAATTTATTAAAGTGACATTGGTTAATAAAATTTTATAGGTTTCAGATGTGCAATTCTATAATATATCATCCTTACATTGTATTGTGTGTTCATCAACCTAATCATTGTGATTTTGATTTGTATTTGATATTGAACATCTTTTCATGTGCTTATTGGCCCTTTGTACATCTTCTTAGGAGAAATGTCTATTCAAATTCTTTGGACCATTAAAAGTTGAATTATATATTTTTAAGATTTTAATTTATTTTTAGAGAAATGAGGGAGAAAGAGAGATTGAGAAACGCCAATGTGTGAGAGAAACATTGATAGGTTGCCTCTAGCATGGTCCCCAGCTGGGGACCTGGTCCACAACTCAGGCATGTGCCCTGACTGGGAAGTGAACCAGTGACCTTTTGGTTCACAAGCTGGCTCTCCATCCACTCAGCAACACCAGCTAGGGCAAATTATTTGTCTTCTTTAAGCAATTAAGCATATCAAGCCAATTTAAATAAAGCACTCTCTGTTCTAGAAAGGCAAGAGGGTTGTGGGTTGACTTTGTTTTTCATCCTTTTCTAGTACTACAAACTTTTTGAGAAGAACCCATATTCACAGACTGTGAGCTGGAATCTACTGCCATCGCTAATATAGATTATTAATCTAATCCTAAGAACCCAAACAAAGGATTTGGAAATCCAAATGACCCTCTTGGAAAAGTTAGCTTCCACCCATGGCAGCAGCTCCCCAGACCTCTCTTTGCTGAGCCCAAGCAAGTGGCAGAAGCCACCAACTCTGAAAAAGAAGTATCCCCTTCTAGCACAGTAAGTCACATCTTTCTGTTAAAAACCACCCAAAGGAAAAAGTAAAAAATGAATTGTATGACCCTGGCTGGTGTGGCTCAGTGGATTGGTGCTGGTTTGTGAACCCAAAGGTTGCTGGTTCGATTCCCAGCCAGGGCACATAACCAAGTTGCAAGCCAGGTCTCCAGCCAGGTCCTTAGCTGAAGGCAGGTGAAAGGCAACTGTATATTGATGTCTCTCTCCTTCTCTGCCTCTCTCCCTACCTCTTTCTCTAAAACTAATAAATAAAATATTTTTTAAAATATAAAACTAAATAAATAAAAATTAATAATTGTTTCTCCAGGCTTGATTTTAGGCATGGTCATGTACATTTAAATAGCATAAGCAGGCAGGTGAAAGGCAAGCATACATTGATGCTTCTCTCCCTTTCTTCCTCCCTCCCTGTCCTTCTCTCTGAAAATAATGAATAAAATCTTTTTTAAAAAATGAATTGTAGAGGCCTGAAGGAAATGACTAGACCAGGATCTAATATTGCTTTACACTTGTTTCTCCCAGTGAAGGCTGAGGCCAGGACACGGAGGTCTTGCCCGCAGCAGTAGGAAGGTAGGGTGCCGCTGATTTCCCTCTGACCCTTGGCTCTTAAGATATATGTCCTCTGTCTCTCACCTTAAGATCTGGGCGGATTGATGCATGGACATTCAATAATTGCTTGCTAATGAAAAGATTCCTTTTACACTGTTGTCAGGTCCTAGAGCTTTGAGAGCTATTGACCAGTAGATTCTGAGGGTGGGCAGGCTTCTGGTCTGGTGATAAACATGGGCTTACACAGAGCTTTCAGGAAACTTGGCATGCTTTATTGCAGGTGGCAGCAGGCTAATGACCGAAAGGCTGGATGGCTCTCGAGGGTGTCGGTGTTCCATGCATGGTTTGTCCACCCTGTCCAACAGTGGTGCGTCGCCCTCCTGGATCTGACAGATGGTGACAAGAATGGGATGGTGAGGTGGGTGCCTCTCCCCTGGTGGGACACGCAAAGATGGAGTCCTCCACGGGAATGTTCCCAGTGGCTGCAGTGCAAATCACAGAGGACTCCCATGACCAGTGGGACACAGCTCTACAAATACTCCATGGCTAGTGGGATGTGGCTTCCCCAAAGCAGGAGATGGCTTCCCAAGGTCATGGATGTTCCCAGCCATGGAGACTAGGTTGCAAGTGCAGCAATTGAAGCATGCCAAATTTTCTGAAAGCTCTCTGTAAGTCCGTGTTTATCACCAGGCCAGAGGCCTGCCCACCCTCAGAATCTACTGGTCCAATAGCTCTCAAAGCTCCAGGGCCTGACAACAGTCACTTCCATAGGAGGGCCACTGAGTGTCTGGAATGCTGTTTGTATAGACTCTCCCTCACATCTCCCCCAAAGCATGCATTCACACACACCCGCGCACACGCACACACCAGTGGGCAGGGAGACCAAGGCTATCCTTGGAGTGTGGCTATCAAGTGTGATTGCATCGACTGGAGGAGTGGCACCACTGTCCACCTGCTATCTGGTTTCCTGCATGCCCTCATTGAGCAGCACTGATGTTGGTTCTGAACTTGGGACCACCAGGCCTGGTCATTTTCTTCAAGAGCTCACTCTCTGTCTAATGGAACAGACAGATAGTAAATAACCATGAATTCTACAGTGTAGTATTAGGTGGAACAGGGAACAATAAATGCTGCCTAGGGATATCAAGGAAGGCTTCTCTGAGGAGTTGATCCTTGGCTCAGGGGTTGTGTAACTCAGCATTATGATGGGCCCTTTACCAGGGGCATTTGCTAGTGGGAGAGGGAAGAAAAGACAGAACTTCAGCATCTGCCCACCCTCTATGGGGACAGATGGGATGGGAGCCTATGCTCCTGGGTTTGCAGCAGGCCCACCATGGCCTTGCATCAGCTTAGTCTCTTGGCCCATGCTGGCGTATAAAACCAGGTAGAACCAGGCCAACCCTCCTTAGTGGAGGAATAGGAAAAAGCACCCGATCCCTAAATTGTCTAAACTGTGATTTTCTGTTCAGAAAGGAAAATCTTGTTTTTGTTCTTAGAGCAATGTTTACGCCTTTGAATCAGGAACTTGTCTGCCTTGTGTTTCTCCCGCACTGCTTTATCCTGTTTCCTGAGCTGCTGGTTTTCAGACTGTATGACACTTGTTGGAGGGTCTCTGGCCACATGAAGGGGCAGGAACTGCATCTCAGGGCAGCTGTGGGAGAGCTCTCTTGCCCTCTGGCCTGGGGGTTGCTTTTACAAAGGCAAGAGTAGCTCTGAAACCCAAATCTGGCTCGATTTTCCTCCTGCCTAGCCCTGCCATCTCAATATTAATAGGTATTCATAGGTTCTGTGGATGAAACTTCTTGGCTTTAAATAACAGCAACCAGCTGTGCCTGACTCACACCAAAAGGAATGTATTGGAAGGAGGTCTGGTGGTTCACAGAACTGACTAGAAGGCGGGAGGCCCAGGCATTGGTCACAGCAGAGCCAAGGCAGGCAGGGCAGCAAGAGCAGGATTCACGTTGGGACTACCCCTGAGGTGAGGGCCTGCTAGTGTCTCACCTGTCCCTGCCTCTGTGCCCCTCATATGGGACTGCCAGTCCCTGGGAGGAGCATCGAGCCAGGTCTCAGGCCTTCACTGTGGCTGGGCTGGCTTTTGCAGTTGCAGGGCGCCCTGTCTTCCCCAGACCCACACAGTATGGGAGACCCCTGAGAAGGGAGTGTTCCAATGATCCCTGCAACCCTGTCGGGGGGAGGAGCTAGCCTACTGACAACAGAAACAGCATCCATGGGAGGTCACTGGTATGCAAGGCCATCGTTGGAGATAGAAAAGGGACTCGGATTTAGTCAAGATGTGTTCCCCATGGGAGGTGCTGATGTGAGGAATAGTAATGGTAACTGACCCCATTTACAGATGGCCTCCTACAAGCTGAGTATATGGGTTGGAATCTCACTCCATCCTTACCAGGCAAATACACAGCAGTATCCCTGCTTTACAGAGGAAGAGACAGAGGCTCAGGAAGCCTGACTCATCTCTAGGCTATTATAGCTACTGGCATTCATATGCAGGCCCCACCAGGCACTGCACTCATGCTCTCTCCCGGAGGGGGTTCCCTTCCCCGGAGTCACTGTGCATGGTGAGAAGTTGCAGGGTGGCTGATGATCCTGTGTGAACCCAGGCAATTGCTACTGGTTGTTTTTCACCCCCCAAAATCCTTTGGTGTCATCTAGCTAATAGACACAGCCTGCCTTCATCTTGCTACGTGACTTGCTAGGAAGGCCAAAGTAACTTTCTATTTATTTTGTTTAAAAATCTCTTGATGCTTTCCTTGAAGTCCAAAGAGCTGCCAGCTAGATTGTGGGTGTGGGTGTGGGTGTGGGTGTGGTCATATTTACCTCAGGCAGGGTCCTATAAACACGCGGACCATAATGAATAAAGTCTTTTCCATGTGAGAACCTGACCAAACAGCTCAGTTAAAATCAGCAGAGTTTTCACCCTGGCCAGGTGGCTCAGTTGGCTGGAGCGCTGCCCCCCCACCGCCACCCCAGCAGGTTGTGGGTTTGATCCCAGGTCAGAGCACCTACTTGGTTGCGGGTTATACCCCTGTCAGAGCACGTTATGGGAGGCAGTCAGTCAATTGATGTTTCTTTCACATTGATGTCTCTGTATCTCCTCCCTCCACCACCACTACCTTCCTCTCTCTAAAATCAGTAAGCATATCCTTGGGTAAGGATCAAAAAACAATCAGCAGAATTTTTCTAGGTGAACATTAAGGACGTGCATTATCTGCTTCCAGAGTCAATGACCAAAACTTCATCCAACATGCACTGTGGCGTGCTGTGAGCACATTCTGCCCAACTTCTTTGTGCAGCCCTGGGCCCGGAGCTCTAGAATTGTATTGTTTTCCCTTGAAAATGCTGACCAGGTGAGTCCTTGGCAAGCAGCGTGCTGGGACGTTTAGCTGAAACTGAAGAGCACTTTTGGTAGCAGAGCTTTTTGGAGACCCTGTCACCCCTTGGTACGGCCTGCTCGTTCCTGGCCTTGAGCCAGCTGTGATCACCACTGAGCAATGGCTGGATTGGGAGTGGGGAGGTGGCTCATTTAGGGCCTCAGGTTATTTCCATGCTTGCAAATCAAATTAAAGCAGAAGGGACACTTTTTATCTGAGTTCCAGGAGACCTGAATAACAAAGTAGAAAAGCTCAACTCTTTTGGGTCCACAGGGGTAGGTAGGAGAGAGCCTGCATTAGTCTACCTCATTTATTACCTCTTGTCCAAGATGTGTGGGTAATATCTGAATGAGAAGAGACCAGGGGGATGGGAGGGTGCTGGGCTAGAGGAGAAAAGCTGAGTCATTATTATGACCAAAGCAAACAGAGGCTGGCATGTCACCCAGTGTATATAGGGAAAAGGTGATATGTTTGTACTCAATAAGAATGTGACAGCCAACATTCCTTTCCAGGGACTGCTGATCTGAAAGGAAACTTGGGTTCAAGCCCTAGGACAACTAACCCCTACCCAACCACACCCAGAGACCTTGCCTGTTGGAAGCCCGGACAGGAGGAAGTGAGCGCCATGCTCCCTGCACTTTCTTCCTGTGGCCGCCTTTCTGTAAAGCCCTATCTTTGGAGCAATGTGGTGAGCTCGGTGCGTAATTAAAAAGCAAACAAACTTGCCCCAAGGGAACATTTATAATTTAAGTAAACATTTGTGTATAAGTAATGATTCATGCTGGAAACACATTTCTGGAAACAGATAATAGATTCTGTTGAAAGATTTCTAGCCTCTAATGTACTTTAACCAATATATGACCATCTCTGAATTATTAAGACAGCTAAGTAGCTGTTGTCTACAAGACAGATACATCTGCTTCAACCATGGATTGTAGACTCACTGCTACCACAACAAAGTAAAAAGACACATGGAGGGGGGATGTTAATTGCCTTAATATATAAAGAGATTTTACAAATCAATAAGAAAAAAGACTAATAGGCCCTGGCTGGTAGCACAGTGGAAAAGGCATCAGCCTGCGAACCCAAAGGTCTCAGGTTCGATTCCCCAGCCAGGGCACATAACAAGGTTGCAAACCAGGTCTCCAGTCAGGTCTGTGGCTGGAGGCAGGTGAAAAGCAACCGTACATTGAAAAAAAAAAAAAAAAAAAGACTAATAATTCAATAGAAACTGTGCAAAGGAAATGGACAGATCACAGAAATTAATACAAATGGCTTTTTAAAAAAATACTTATTTTTAGAGAGAAGGGAAGGGAGAAAGAGGAGAGAAACATTGCTGTGGGGTTGCCTCTCATATGCCCCCACAACCCAGGCATGTGCCCTGACCAGGAATCAAACCAGCGACCCTTTGGTTCATAGGCTAGTGCTCAATCCACTAAGGCACACCAGCCAGAGCCAAATGTCTTTTTAATGTACAAAACTGCTTAGTTTTATTTATTATTTTTTTAAAAGGGAAATTAAGCAATGAGATAATATTTTAATCTTTTAGGTTTCAGAGATCAGGAGTTTGATAATGTAAAAAAATGTTTGATAATATACTGTGTTAATGAGGATGTAGAAAAATAGGCATTGATGGAAATGAAATTGGTAAACCTCTTTGTGCAAAATTTGACACAATATCAACCAAAATTGAAAGTTTACATACTCTCCTACTATGTAACAAACTACCCCAAGATTTAGTGACTTAACATTCACAATTACTTTGCTTGTTATTTTCATGGCCATAACTTGAGGATAGGCTAAGTTGGATGGTTCTTCTCTGATCCATAGGTTGTCAACTGAGGTGGCTGACACTATAGGATCCACTTCCAATTCATCTTTTAGGAATTTATCTTACAAATGACAAATGTGAGCAAAGATATATGGGGTATTCACTACAGACTGGAAAATAGCAAAAGATGAGATTAACCTAAGTGTCCATCAATAGGGGATTGGGTTAAGTAACAATGTATTTGTGTCCATGCAATGAATAGCAACACCTGTTTAAAAATAACGATACAGCCCCTGGCTGGTAGCACAGTGGATAAGGAGCCAGTCTGAGAACCCGAAGGTCACTGGTTTGATTCCCCAGCCAGGACACATAACCAGATTGCAAGCCAGGTCTCCAGCCAGGTCCATGGCTGGAGGCAGGTGAAAGGCAAACATACATTGATATTTCTCTCCCTCCCTGCCTCCCTCCCTTCCTCTCTCTCTGGAAATAATAATAAATAAAATCTTTAAAAAAAAATAATGATACACCTCAATGAACTGATAGAACCCAACATATAATGTCAAATTAAAAAAATCAAGGAGCAGAACCTTTTGCAAAGGTACCTATAGAAAGAAATGTTTTATACGCTTCTTAGAATAAACCACTGGAAACCAAGTATGACACAGCCCAGGCATAAGCCCAACCGTTGAGGACACACGGAGACAGGGAAATCCTGACTGGGGTTTTGCTGCCGCTGCTGCTCACTTCTCACCTGGGCCTCTTACTTTCTTGTCCTGCTCAACCTGAAGTTCAAATCTTCTTGGGAAGGCAACATACCAGCCACATCTTGTAGCTGTTTTCTCTGATCTTGTGAAAATGGCCTTTGGAATCAGCATCATGGGGTCAATCAAATTTTGCCTCTAATGATTATGAGCTATTTGACCTTGACAAGAAAGATATTTAATCTCTCTAAGCCTGCTTTCTCACTTGTAAAATGGGGTTATAATGGTACCCACTTCTCAGGAATAACAAGACAAAAGATAAGTGAAGCACTTAGCAAAATGCCTGGCAGTAAAGATGTGGTCTTTAGCATTCAAACCATTGTTAGATTGTGTCCCCTGAGTCCAACAGAGTGGTCACCAAAGAGAGAAGCCAGAGACTTATGAGGTGGACCATTGCTTTGCTATGCCGTCAGCAGTTCAGATTACAAATGTCAAACTGCGTGGAATGGAAGCCCAGCACCTTCCCACCCATTAGGTCCTTAACCTAGGGCCTGGCTGAGAAGAGCAAGGACTGTAGCTCTAATCCTGACTAAGCTTAATTACCTAGAGTGCTCTTTAAAAGAACTCTCCCATCCCTGGCTGATGTGGCTCAGTGGATGGGCACCGGCTTGTGAACCCAAAGGTTGCTGGTTTGATTCCCCAGTCAGGGCGTGTGACCAGGTTGTGGGCCTGGTCTCCAGGAAGGTCCTTGGCTAGAGACAGGTGAAAGGCAACCATGCATTAATGCTTCTCTCCCTTTCTTCCTCCCTCTCTGCCCTTTTATCTGAAAATAATAAATAAATAAAATTTTAATAAAAAAGGAACTCTCCCATGCCTGGGAAAGCATGAAGATACCAGGTGCACTGGTATCTATCTTCTTATATGGTAGAGAAACATGATAAACATGTGTGTATCTTCCTCCTCCCCATGGCCACTAAAGGAAACTAGTTTTGCAGTAGTTTCTTCCCCTTCCCCACCAAGATTCTTTGGGCTTTTGTAATAAAGAGGCACAAGATGCTAATGTCCTCCAGACAAAAAGCATCAGGATGACACTTGCAGTTAGACAAATTGGGTTTATTCCTGTTGCTATGAGGGGGAACCATTGGCATCTTGATAAGCATGTCTGGGAAAGTGCTTACAGGTTTTGGCCTTGGAGAAATGGGTTTGGGGAGTTAGGGAAGCTTTTCTCAGTGCTGAGTGCTGTCAGGAAATGAGGGCAATTCCGTGACTGGGCATCTTAGCAAATCTTATCTAGAAAGACAAATGGCTCAAGCAAAGCTAAAGCTGCAATTGGTAAAGAAACAGCAGTCCTATTAATTGGGATAGAAAGCTCTTTGGTCTTGTGTGTGACATGGACAATGTTCGTGGTTTACCTGTATCCAGATCTGACCCCAGGGTGGTCTTGTGTTTTGTCTTGAACCACCCTTCTTACAGAGGGCTTTGTCTGATGTTCATGCCCTATGAAATTGTTTTGGGACAACTGAACATCAGAGCCTTGACATGCATGTCAAGTGAGCTCCTAGCAACACCAAGGTCTAGCAGGTCGCACCAGGCCAAATTCCAGAAGTCAGGGGCTGCTTTTCTCTTTCTCAGAAGAGAAGAGGCTGGGAGAGAAGTGCAGGGCAGGATTTCTGTTTTCTGGGAGTCAGGCAGAGAGTTTCTGCAGCATATGCCAGAGAAGTATGGGACAGAAATACTTTTTCTTTTTGTGGAGTGGCTCCACAAAAATGACTGTGGACACTGTGTCCACTTCATGGTTTTCAAGAAATATGTTTCTTTTTAATATAAAATTTAAAATACTAATTAAAAATGAGCAATTTCGAATGGAGTTTTAGTTGCTGAGTGTGTTCCTTCCATGTGATATTGCTCTGAGGCCAACCATGTGGGTCAGGGTCTTAAAAGGGCAAGCTTTCAGAGCCATTGTCACAGAGTCCAGAGCTCCGGCTCTAGCTGAGGCAGGTAGGTGGCTGGGTCAGGACGGTGTTGGAAGAAGGAGCAGAGCTGGAAGGGCACTAATCCGAATCCAGGCTCAGATGCTCGCTGTCTTCACCTTAGGAGATCCAAGAAGACAAAGAGCCCTGGGTTCCCAGAAAGCAGCAGCCTTGACCCCTGGTCTGAGTTCTGGGCCCCAGTGATCCCCACCAACAAACTTTATCATCTAACCATGCCAAGCTGAAGGGCATGGTCCCAGGCATGTGGGAGAGTGAGAGCAGCCCACACCAACAGCAGAGACCTGAGAGCCAAAGGGATCAGCAAAGGGCTCCCAGCCTGCTTCCAAGGCGGGAGCGTTCCTTGGCGAGCCAGTATTCCCAGCAGAGACGTGTGCAATGTGGGGGTGGGAGAGACAGAGGACATGGGATGGGGGCGTGGAGCCGAGAGGTCCGTGCATGCAGAGCATACTTTGAAAGGAGAGGAACCCAAAGGCTGGAACTGTGAGAGCCAGACTCCATCCAGCCTGTGACCCCTACCCAGGCCCCGGAGCATCTGTGTATGTGCCCGGCACCTGAAGGACCCACGGAGGGCAGCAGGAGTGAACACACAAGGCAAGATGCCCGGCTCTGGTCCAGGTGCCTGGCCAGAAGGGCCTAGACGATGCAGGGTAGTGAAAGGAATGGAAAAAAAGGGGGCAAAATCGTGGGGTGGGGGTAGAGCCCACGGAGGGAGCCAAAAAGCTGGAAGAATTTTGGAAGTAGGGTGTCTGCAGAGTTGGTCAAGAGGTGCCTTACAGTCCAAACCAAATTTTATTCAGAGGCAGCGACGAGTCCTAGGCGGGGCTGTTTCTTGGCCATGCTTGAAAGAAAAGGGGTGGCCGTCGGAGGCCTTGGGTCCCTCCCGGCCTGAGCCTCCCCACAGAGGGGCCTGCGCGGGCGTGGTGGTTGCCCTTCCGCCCCCAACGCCCCTGCTTCTCCTGCTCAGAGCAAGAGGCCGGAGCCCAGCGAGGAACTAGTATTCGCCCCCTGAGCCTGGGCCTGGCCACTACGAAGGGGCAGGCGGCTCCGCGGGCAGCACTGCTGCTTCGAGCTCCCGCCCCTGGTGGCCGGACGTGGCGCCTCCCCTGTGGAGACCGAGCCTGGAGGTGGGGTCCGCGCCGGAGCCCGGGGCTCTGATGTCACCGCGCGGCCGCGGAGCCCGGGAGCACCTCTCGGGCTGGAGCTCAGGTACGCTGGGAGGGGGCGGGAGACCCGCACCGGATCGCGCGGCGGCGGGTCCGCCTCCAGCTTCCCAGGAGACGGTAGGGTGAGTCCCGCAGCCAGGAGGGGCCAGGGACCAAAGTAGCTGCGGGGCCACGGGGCAGTCGGTGCGACACTGGGTACCGAGGTGTAGATTCCGGGCATCCAGTGGGCCCCTGCGGCTGGCACTCTTCGCAGAAGGTTGGGGGCGGAGATGAGACCAGCCGAGAGGCGGGAGCTGCCGGTAGGGGGTGGGGCTGGGGGGCGCTGGAGCGCTTGACCCGCCGAACGCTGCGGAGAGTCTTACTCCAAGACCCTCCGCTTCCGACCTGCAGCTGCGAGGTGGTGGGAGAACCGGGTCCCTCCCGCGCCCCGAGCTTGCGCGCTAAGTCCTCCCTCCGCGACGGTGGATCCAACAGGAAAGGCTAAGAAATGAGCCGGCCAGCAGCCATCCGCTGTCCTAGTGTCCCCGGGACCCCTCTCCGCCGCAGCACTGCCTGACTCTGCCGCCCCTTGTGGTTGCCCGCCCTGCCCCTCTCTTCTTTCTTGTACGGCTGGACTCTCAAAGCTTGAAGCCTAAGGTACGTGGTCCGACCACACCAGGGCCTACTGCCCCAGATGCCACCAGCATCCCCTACTGCTTGCGCCACACTGAGCGAGAGTCTCTGGGAGAATGGGGGAGGGGCGCTGGGGACTGGCAGAGCCCTGGGACTTTCCAGAATGACTGCCAGGCCAGACCTAGTCTGGGATGCTTAGATTCAAGACATGGCCTGGGACAGAAACAGTCCGGCAGCGAGATTGCCTCCCAGAAATGTCCCCTCAGGGAGCCCAGAACTGGGTGAAGGCCATCCAGGAGGGGCGGCCCAGGCAACCTCTGTAGAGAGGTCAGATGTGAGGTGGGCTTTGAGAGAGGTACCACTTCATTCCTGACCACTGTTGGTCATGTGTTTGTCCGCCTTTCTCTCACCTTGCCTGGATCTGCTTTGGTATGGTTTAAAACCCACTGGAAGCTGTCTCCACCTATTTCCCCAACAACCTCTAACTGAAAACCAGGGGACCTGGTCCAACCTCTCCCCCGAAGTCCTGATCCACATCCCAACTTCTCAACTGCCAGACTTTCCACAGACACTGCAGAGCCCACAGGCCCCAGACAGAATGAACACTGGACCCCTTGGTTGGTCCCCATCTCAGCTTCCTCCTTCCTGAGCCTGGCATCGACCACCACCTTCAGAAGCTCACTCTCTCTCTCTCTACCCCGCCCCTTTCTCCTCCCTCCCGCCGAGCTTTCATTAAGGTGACAGGTATATTGCACATGCCCCACCCCCACCCCATGGGACCCCAATCTGGTGGTTTTCTGGCAGGAAGTCCATGTTGTTCCCCTAATCTGGTGAGGCTTTGGCAAAAGTGCTCTTTGAGCTACAGCCTCTGGGCTTCATTGCAGGCACTGGCTCTGCGGCCCTGCTCACAGCTGACATGATGCAGATGCAAGGGCCATCCTGGGCTGCGGCCACCTCTAGCCACAGAGACGGGCTGGACTGCAAGAGGCTCCCTGCAGCCAGGCCACTGTGAAAACTCCTTACTCTTTGTGTTGAGGCCCCAAAACATAGTAAAGGAACTGGACCCTCCGGGCGGAGCAGATTCTGAAAGGTGTGAGTGTCCTGCCTAGGTCCCAGCCTACTGGGACCACCACTGCAAAAGCATCCCTGAGACAAGGGCCATGAGAACTAGACATGTATCACATTTTCATTATTAATCCAAGCTGTTTGTATTTGGTGGACTCTGGGTCCTTTTGTCAATGAAGTGGCTCACAAATAAGATAGAATTTTCAAGTCCTTTTGTAAGGAAACATTTTTGTATTTGAACAGTCACCCTTCCCTGTAGATGCAGCAAGCCGACTGACATGGGCTAACATGGGCAGGCATGGGTGGTGTGAGCAGAGTGAATGTTGCTGGGCCCAGGAGGCTAGGAAGAGAGAGGACTAGTGTCTGGGCAGCTAGGATGGGTTTCCTAGAGTGGATAACAGTCCTCATGGGATAGGGCTGCTACTCAGAGGAGTCCATCTTCCTGAAGTCCAGAGAGGGGAAACACTGCAAAAGAGGATCCCCCAGCCTCAGTGTGAGGCCCAACCTGCCGAGCTGGCCTTAGTGGGCATGAAGATGCTTCCTGGGGTGTGAGTTCAAGATGGTCTGATCCCAAGAAGGTCAGCTGAGAGCCTCTCTCTTTAGGACCTGCCCTGTGTTCTTATGGCTAACTTCCCTACCCGGCCTGCCCAGCAATCTGTAGCATGTGGGGTCTCCAGGTAGGGGGAGGGAGGGTGATCCTGAGCTCCAAGTAGTGTCTAGGGGGCTGTCATGAACCTACTTTTCAGTTCCTACACCACTTTGTGGCGACCTCCCCAGCCCTCCCCACCAAGCAGTTCAGGGAAGGCAAGCCCTCCTCCCAAGTCCCCTGCAGCCCACTGAAAGCCCCAGTTTCCCAAGACTCAAACCTGCTTTTATCCTTGACCCAGGTACACCCATCCAACTCCTGCCTCTGCTGCCATGCCAGCACTGGGGAGGTATAGATTTTCGGCAAGTTCTGCTCCAAGCTGTGCTTGCCTGCTTTTTTGGTTCCTAATAAAGCATGAGCACACTTCCCCCAGTCTGCCCCCTTCCTCAGAAAAGACAAATAGGAAGAAGAGGGGACAGAAGCCAAGGAACCCTCTTCCTTCTTTCCCACCTACGCCTTCCTTTGCCATTCAAAAAGTATTTCTTTAACCTCAACTGCAGGCTGGGTACTGAGGGTCCAGAGGTGAGTGCGCATGGGGGCCTGTGTCCAGGAAGTTCCAGATGGGAATGGGAGGAAGGAATCATAGGCAAGGCAGCAATCACAGTACAGGGTGATGAGGGTGATGATGGGGGATGTTCAAAACACTGTAGGGAACTCAGAAGGTCAGGAGACCCCTAAGCTGAGCCCTGTTGGAGGAGCAAGAGTAGCAGGACAAAGAGAGGCTGAGCCTGTCATCACCAGACAAAGGTAGTCTCCAGAAGTAAGGACCAAGTTATACTGGAATCTGCCAATAGTTTGAGGGAAGAGGTGGGGGGGGGGGGTGACTGTTTCCCACAGTAGAGTTTGGGCTGTGTTGGAGGCTTCAGGCAGCTGGGGGGCCCTGGGGTGGGGTGGAGGCAATTGGCTTTCAGCAGGGTTTGCTTCTAGGAAATTGATTCTGGCCGTAGTAAGACTGGAGGCAGGCCCAGATCCCAGGCAGACCCTGCCTCCTACCAGCTGTGTGTCCCTGGGCCAATCATTACCCCTCAGAACCACGGTGTCCTCATCTGTAACATGCGCTTAGCAGTGGGGAGGAGCAGGCTAAACATTTATATAAAGAGCTTAGAGCTGGAGGATGGCTGTGAAGCTGCCCCTGCCACCTGACCTGTCTCTTCCCCTCCCCTTTCTCGGCTCCCCAGTGACCTCAGAACGTTATTGACCATTGTTTATCAGGGGAAGATCACATGCTGAAGCTAACAAAGCGCCAGGAAGCAGCCGGGGTGGGACAGGGCTGGGGAGGGAAGGAGCATGGGTATTTTCTCAGAGCTCCAGGGGGCACCAGCCCAGGGAGCCCTAGCAGGGACTGGGCAGCAGGGCCAGTTCCTTTCCCTGAGCTGACACCCTCATCCTCCCAAATCGCTGCCTGGAGTTGGCCGATTGTCCATGCCATCTTTGATCTGGGGGTAATGCCCGTGCTTGAGACAGTGTCTAGAGAGGGGAAGTGGAAGCAGGCAGGCCTCTCCAAGCCTCTCACCCTCACGCCTTCTATGTTCTTGAAGGCCCCGCGGAGCTAGCCTGCCCAGCGCCCATCCTCACAGCCATGGAGGCCCTGGGGCCGGGGGACGACCGCGCCTGCCCAGCCTCAGCCACGAGCAGCGTGGACCTGCGGCGGCTGTCCGTGCGCGCCGACTCGGCCTACAGCTCCTTCTCCGCAGCCTCGGGCGGTGCAGAGCCCTGCGCGCCGCCCGCCGGGAGCGACCTTCCGTACCTAGACTGGGACTATGTGCGCTTCGTGTGCGGCGGCCCAGTCCCTGTCCGGATCAGTGCTGCTCCACACGCCTCTACACAGCCCCGGCCCGCGGCCGCCGCACGCAGTGGGCCAACCCTCCAACAGGTCCAGGGGACCCCGGGGGCGCTCAGCAGGCAGGCCACCCCACTCCTGTACGCGCTGGCGGCCGAGGCGGAGGCCGCTGCACGGGCTGCCGAGCCGCCTAGCCCTCCAGCTTCGCGGGCCGCCTACCGCCAACGGCTGCAGGGCGCGCAGCGGCGAGTCCTCCGGGAGACGTCCTTCCAGCGCAAGGAGCTCCGCATGAGCCTGCCTGCCCGCCTGCGGCCGGTGGCCCCCGCGCGACCCCCGACGGTGCACTCACGGTCCGCTTCCCTCGGCCACCCGGGCAGGGAAGGGGAGCCAGCGCGCTCCGGGGTTCCCCCGCCAGGCCCCTCCGGCCAGGGCCACCTCACCAAGCTGCGTCAGAAGTGGTGCTTCTCGGAGCCAGGAAAGCTGGATCGCGTGGGTCGGGGCGGTGGGACGGCTGGGGAATGCTCGCGTGGGGCCGGCTCCAGCTTTGGCCTCGCCAGGCCGGAGCCCCAGGAGTTGCAGCATCTGGCGTTGGCAGAGTTCGAAGGTCACCAGGTCAGAAGGCTGCCCGGAGGCACAGGTGACCCAGATACCCGGTGCTGGAAGCTCGACCGCGCCTACAGACCTGCGCGCAGGAGTCACAGCGCTTCGGGGGAAGCTTTGGGTCGCTGGGGAGGTTCAGGAGGGGTCGTGCCCATTGTCCAGGTATGGAAGAGAAGGGCTGCAGGCTTAGGGTGGGGGACATCTGGGAGACTGAAAACTTGAACCACATTTCATCCAACCTCTGCCTTTCCAGGCTGTTCCTCAAGGAGCAGAATCCTCCAGGCCATTATTTCAGACCAAACATTCCAGGTGAGAGACTTGGATCACTCTTGGGAAGAGGCAGCTTTCATAGCTCTTGCCCAGGAGATCAGAGTGCCTCATTCTGATGCTGTCTTTGGCAAACTGACTCCCCAGTTGCCTTCCTGGCCGCTGTGGTCAGTGTGGGGTCTCTGCCTCCAGGTTCCTGACTCAGAAGGAAGCTTCCTTGGTGTGTCCTGCAGGGAGTCCTCAGAGCAGTCCCACTGCCTGGGAGCCCAGGGTCCCAGAGACCTGCACCGTGTCTGCCGGGCTCCCCTCCCTTCCTGATGATGACGTCTTCCTGGAAGAAGCCCCGCTGGTCAGAATGGGATTGCCTCCAGACTCCCATGCCCCCTCAGAGCCCCCACCCAGGTGAATTCTCTTTTGCTTCCAAGCAGAGTGAGATACCCACTTCCCATACTTACATAGCTACAACATGCTGAAGGGCACGGAACCCTGTCCTAGCTGGATCCCTTGGGCCCGGGTGATCGGGTGAGGACAGATAGCCCTTGGTCTTTAGCCAGCACTTTTTCTAATTCCCTGTCTCTTCCACTTCCAGTGTCCATGCCTCCGACCTGCAGTCTGGAGCTGGTCAGGCTATAGTCCCCCCAGCCCCCACCGTCCATGAGTGCCCAGAGAATGCAGCAGCAGGCGACCGCTGGCAGGGGGTAAACGGTTCTGTGGGTGTCTCCAGATCCACATGCTGTAGCCCCCCTAGGACTGCAAATGGCGACATCCCAACCAGTGACCCCACCGAACTGCTGATGACTGGCTTTCCTGCAGCTGCACAGAGTGACCCCCTCAAATCTCTCCCAGTTGATGCACTGGGACCTGCAGGCAATGATACTCAGGGGCCTCCTGATGACATTGCCCTGGCTTGGGACACTGGCCAGTCGGGTTCCCGGCCAACATGGCCCAGTCCCCGCCTGGAGGAGCTGGTTCAGGAGCTGGCCAGACTGGATCCCTCTCTGAGTGACACTCTCACCCCCTATCCCAGCCCAGAGCCACCTCTGGATCTGCTGGAGGGGTTGATTCCTCTAGCTGAGGTCTGGGCTGCTCTGAGGCCAGCCTGTGGCAAGGCTAGAGAGGAGACTGCTGGTACTTCTGAGCCAGGGTGAGTGAGGGGCACCAGGGATGCAGGAGATCCTGAGCCCCTGCAGTCTGGGCCATGACAACCCAAGAACTTGGGCTTTATTCTCAGGTCCTATCTATCTAGCTCCACCCAGCTCCTGCCAACTTCTCAGGAGGAAACAAGGCCTAAAAACATCTACCCTGTACCTGGCCAGCCATGTGACCAGGATCTCCCTGAGCCAAATAGCAGCATCCAAGCTAAGAAAGTGAGTGTGATGGGGCTGGTGGAACCTGGGTAGGACAAGAGACAGACCTGAGTTTTGTCTCAGAGGGCAGGTGGCCTGGCCCCAGCTTACAGTACCCACGCCCTCCCTGCAGGTGGAGCTAGCGGACCTCCTCCAAAACATACTGCAGAACCTTCAGGCTGAGCAGAAGCAGCTGCAGGGGGAAGCCCAGTCCTGGGCCAGGCGTGGGGCTGCACTGGAGGCCAGAGTAGGCCAGGCCTGTGCACCCCAAGAGGTAGAGTTGTTCAGACGGTTCATGGCCGACCTAGAGCGTGTGCTTGGCCTCCTGCTGCTACTGGGCAGTCGCCTGGCTCGCGTCCGCCGTGCCTTGGCCTGGACAGGGGCAGATGGCGACCCTGATGAGCAGGTAAAGGATTCAGGCTGTGGGAGAGTGTGATGGCGAAGCTCGCTTGCAGGGCTCACAGCTCCTCTCCTTGTGGGCTCCAGGCTTCTCTGTTGCAACGACTCAGGCTCCTGCAGCGGCAGCAGGAGGATGCCAGGGAGCTGAAGGAGCACGTGGCGCGGCGGGAGCGGGCCCTGCGCGAGGTTCTGGTGCGGGCACTGCCTGCGGGAGAGCTGCGTGCCTACTGCGCCCTCCTGGCCGGCAAGGCCGCTGTCTTGGCCCAGCAGCGCAGCTTGGACGAGCGGGTTCGGGTCCTTCAGGACCAACTGGACGCAGTCAGGAGCAGCCTTGGCCGTCGACCCCCATCTCCCAGGCCGGCCTCCCCACCAGGGTCCCATCCTCGGGATAAACCGCCCTTCCTCACTCTGCTTATTTAGTTACAGCAGTGGAGATGGGGAGCATCGCCTCTGCCATTCACCTGTGCTGCTGGGGGTGACGCTGGCTTGTTGGGTGCTTTTCCCTTGGGGTGGGGATGACCCAGGCTGGATCCTTCCTGGATATTTCTTCCAAGTATTGTCATGTGGCCTGACCCAAGTTTTGTGGGTTATTTGGTAATTAATTTATGGATTTTAACGTATTGTCCCTTCTTGTGATGAGAGAGGGGCTTGGTCAGAGTGGAGACAAGTCAGAGTCTCAACTTCAGATGCAAAACAGCCTCTTTTTTCCTCTCAATAAACATTGATGTGAGAAGTGTGTATGCCACCTGGAACATAGTTTGGCAAAGGATCTTGTTTACTGATTATGAAATGCTAGGAAGACCAGAGAACCAGGTTTAAAAACAGCTGGGGCCAGGGGCATGCTGGGCTCTCAATCGCACTGCCACCAGTGATCCCCACACTGTACTGGTGACCACATCACCACCAGAGCCAGGACCGACTGGCTGAGTCCAGGTCTCCTTGGCCGGTGTGACCCAAGCCCCCACCCTCAGTGGTGGAAGTGGGGTACTGCCTCCCTTCAAGACTCAAGGATTAAGTCCCCAAATGGAAAATGTGTTCAAAGTGCTCTGCTGCCTAAGAACCCTAACAAATGCCCGGGATACTTGAACATTTGGGGTCAGACATTCCAAAGCTTTCTTCCTCTTCCAATTGTGTTATCAAAATTGAGGTTATCCTGCTCTCTTTTGGAGACTCCACTGGGTCAGCCAGGCTTGAGGAGGGCATTTTGGGGTGGGAGCAGAAGATGAGGCACGGGTTGTGGAGACCTGCCATGTGAGGGCTGAGGACCTGAAGACACAGCTCAGCTAGGTGCTAGAGATGCTTATCTCAGGGTGGATTAGGGTTGGGTAGGAGGAGTTAGGGGCTGAATCAAAGGACACACACTCTCCACTTGTGCATCAGCCCGGTGTACACAGAACCAATGTTACGTTCTCAAATATACATGTATAAAAACATGCTTTCGTATTTATAGCTGCAAACACCAAGAAGAAGAACATTGTTCATGCACACGTTCAGTGTATTTTTGGAACTTGGGCAATTAAAAGGCATGTATATGTGTATTTAAAGCCAACTGACCCCCAAAGGGAGCAATCTCTGCTTCTGGGCTTGTTTTCTGATTCGTATTGTCACTAAATGCAACTGACTGGGAATTTTAAATGGTCGTATTCATAGCAAAAGCATTAGTTATAACAGTCACACTATTGAGCCCAGAACAACGCTCCCATTGTGCCTTTTTATAAAAAACATATGGGGCTCCTGCTGAGACAGTTGTGGGTTCTACCATTATGCTTTGAACAGTGGGCAGAGCCTCTGTTCCAAGGCCTTCCGTCTAGCAGGGTAGCTGGCTTCTAGATGTGTTCTGGTTGGAATCTCCTTTTCTGACTTTTGCCCTGTACAGACTGCCTTGCATTCTCTGGTTGTGATAGTCTTAGAAACACATTTAACTAGGGTCCATTACACCAGTGGAAATGGTGTATTTCAAGCAAACCGTTCCCAGGCTGGGAGCGGCAATCTGCCATTGTCCAGTTAAACTGCATTTTGGTTGTGCTGAGTTTTCCCATGGGGAGATAGGAGGCTTCTCAGCTTGTCCCTACCATGTCAGGGGAGCCACCAAAGTAGGTGGGCACCAACTGTGCCCGTCCTTTAATGTTGCTTGTCTCCTTCCTGTCCCAGTTTATCCTCCTGCCACAGCGCTATTCCTTCAGTCGGCAAGAATGAGCTCACCGTACGTGTTTGGTGTTGGTACCACAGACCAAGACTCGCAGGGCCCGGGAGCCAGGTGAACAGCACCCTCCAGGACACTGCCAGCAGAGGGCACTGTTCTCCTTACGATGGAAGCTGCTACCTACTCGACCACCTGCAGGCCTCTTGGGCACCAGGCCCTGCGGGCTAGCCATTGGGACTTTGCCTGGCTCTGCAGGGCAGTGTTGCTGCTGGGCCTGAAGGCTGGGGCTGGGCCTTTTAGCTTCAGTCAGAAAGCAATTCTGGCTAGGCAACCCTGGGAAGGCTGGCTTGCTTTCCTTTGTTGCAGGTTAATGAGAAGTGAGGGGGAGGGAAGCCAGGGTTGTTGATCTCGAGTATCGGTATTGAGAACACTCTTACTTGCTCCCCTAGGGTGGAACACAGGGTTTCACGGGTCTCGGTTGGGGTTTCAGGCCCCACCTCCTGAGGTCGCCGGTGTTCTCCGCCTGTGTGCCCTGCCCCCGCAGCGTTGAGGATGGTAGGTGGCGCCTCCGGGCTCTGCCGGGCCGCTGAGGCTGGGGCTGTTGCTGGGCAACAGGCAGCCCCGGCGCCTCCACAGCTCGCCCACTCCGCCTCGCTGCTGCTCCTAATACGGATGTAATTAGTGTACTTTTACCTTCAGAGTACAAATTGGAAACGGAATAGGGAAGCAATGTTTTTGTTCCCCAGAGCTGCGCGCAATCTGTCTGGAACAGCTGCCTCTGCACAGCACGTACCTACCTCCTCCAGGGCCTGGCGAGAAGCTCGGCGTCTTCGCCGCCATAGACCACGGTGCCGTCCGTGCACAGTAAATCAGAGGCTTAAGAGGAAATTTAGGTCAACTGTAGTTGAGGGTTGCACAGAGGGGAGGTGAAAGGGGGCGTCTGGGGCTGCGGGCAGGGGGGCAATTGCTATAAAGCCACTTTTTAACCACCTCGCAGTTATTGGCACAGCTTGACTGCAGTTGAGATGGTCACGTTGGGTAGTTTACCGGTTGTCTTTGAAATTTAAATCAGCATCAACTCCCTACTAGGGATTTTTTCCTCTGGAGTAGAGGTCTGCACCTACCTACCCATTGTCTGTGTGTGTCTCTCTCTTCCGCTCTTGCTCTCTGGTTCTCTCTCTCCCACCCCCACCCCCACCCCCCTTCTCCCTCCCTTTCTTTCTTCCTCTTCCTTCTTTCCTATTCCCAATAGTTACACCTGGGGCCACCTCTGCTTCAAGGTTCAAGTGCAGAGGTGTGGCAGTTCTGGAATGCCCTGGCTAGGACAGAGATCCAAGGCAAAAAAAGCTATCTGGAGAGCAATAGAGTTTATGGATCAAACATTTTCAATAACCAAATAATTTCTCCGTGGAAAAGACCCCCAAAAGGGAAGCATGCATGTCCTGGGTGTGCCTAACTTTGTAACTGTGTTGAGGGCTGAACCACCCACTGTCCAGTTCCGGAAGGTAGGGCAGGAGTTCTAGAGGACTGTGAATTAAAAAAGGCATTGTTGTATCTATTTTAACTAAATGGACATTGCATAAAGAAAATGGAATAATTTCCCTTTGTGGGAATATGTTTTTTCTAGCCAAGTCAATTGTTACTTAGACATTTATTAACATGGTAATAGAATGGTGAAGCATGGCTACTTTGCAAGCTGAGTTATTTTGTTTTGGAGTGTAGCCAGATACCCTGGTGGGACCAGCTTGGCAGCCCTGCTAATATTTCAGGTTGGTTTGCAGTTTACAGAGTCTATCTGCCGATTTCCTATGCAACTCTCCCCATAGTCTATATCATAGGCACTGCTAGTCTTAAGCCCCACAGAAAAGGGTGATGGAGCTGGGAAAATTGGGCAACTTGCCTGAGGTCACTAAATGAGTAGAGGGCTGAGGTTGAGACCACTTTGCTTTTCTGCAACAGGACATTGTAATGGGAAGAGCACAGGATGTCATCCGACTCATACTTAGCTGTGAGGCCTGAACAAGTCACTTACAGTTTCTCTAGGCTTTGGTTTCCTCACTTTAAAATAAAGATGCTAACGAGACCTACATACAAGGTTGTGGTTAGTACCTGCAAAGTGTTTAGAACTATGCCTGGCACTTACTAAACACAGGTCATGGATGCATTACCCACAGCCTGGTCTCCATTAAGTAAGTAAGACATGCTCAATGACAACCTCCAACTTTCTGTAATGTAAAACTTTATCAAAAAGGTTGTAAGGTTGTTCGGGACATGACATCAACAGTTCTCCCCATTAAAAGGAGTGATTCTCTGCCCTGATAATTCTAACCAGCTCAATTGCCTTAACATATAAACAATTATTTTTATGTGTGTCAGTTGGAAATACCCTTCCGCAGGTGTACCTCCCACTGGGCAACATATGGTTCTTGAAAACT
This sequence comes from Noctilio leporinus, assembly GCA_004026585.1. NCBI lineage: Eukaryota > Metazoa > Chordata > Mammalia > Chiroptera > Noctilionidae > Noctilio > Noctilio leporinus. Next base: position 23,553 of record PVIW01003540.1, read on the forward strand.
TTCCATATACACACCAATCCATAGTTTCCTATTGACTCACCTTACAGTTTCATAAAGTCTTGACCAGCCATGAAAAAGCAGTGGTTCCTAACACCTGAGTTTTAAGCTAGTTCTAAACTCTTGCCAAATGTTTCACCTCATTTAGAAGTCTCCCAGCACACTGTTTGCAACATAAAGATTTTTCTGGCAGTTTGAGTAACCCTCCTCTGACTTCAGTGTTCAATAAACATTAGTTACTGTTATTACTACCCTACTGGGTTAGATTTTGATCTTTCTCAAAGTGGGTCATAATTGTGTTTGTGACCTCTGTTATCCTTAATCAAGTCAAGCATCTCTTTTACCATGGAAAATCTCTAATATTTTATTGTCTTGTAGACTTTCAACCACTTCAGTTGCTCTAATTATCACCTCCCACAATTCTCCTGCAGAGGCAGAGGATTTCATTTGCATTTTAAAATAATTTATGCAGCTTAGCTAGAGTTCCAGGCAAGGAAGGTGCAAAGGGTCAGATCAGAACTTACATTTATCTACAGTTTTGGCTACTATATCCACCTGTGGTTAACTCCTCTCTTATTTTGCATAGCTGTTCAAACTCTTTTAATGATAGAATGCTTGAAAAGTGGCAGAAGAAAGATGAGGGGGTAAGGAAGTAATTAAATAAAAGGAGAAAAGAAAAATACAGTGGAAAAGGAGCGGGGAGGGAGGCTCAGGAAGGTATGGGGGAATCATGGGGGAATCAATGGTGTTGGATGGAGACCTGACATGGGCTTGTGAACACACACACAATATAGTGTTCAGACGATGTGTTGTGGAATTGTGCACCTGAAACCTGTATTATTTTCTTAACTGGTATCACCCTAATAAATTCAATAAAAAGGAAAAAAAATAATAATAAAGAAAAATACAGTGGCAAGGGCTGTACAAGATTCAAGGGAAGTATATCATCACACAAACAAAATGGGAGATTGTTTATTTCATTGCTTAAACCAAAACATTCTATGAAGAACTGCCTTAAATAATTTCAGAGGCTTCACTGAAATATATCTGCGTATGGCAGGGGAGCCCCACTACCCTGTGCCACAAAAGCTATTTGGTATAACTAATGATATGCAAGTGCAATTTGCAAAAGCTGAGCATTACTACCATATAATATTTTTTAAAAGATTAAGCAAACAGATTCCACATCTTTAAAACAGAAAAAGAGCCATTATAATTACACTGTCTTGAACCTGGGAAATCTTGGCAATACCTACAAACCTTGTCAATTACAGAGAGGCGCAAAGGTCCAGGGGTATGAAGTCACCCCTCTAAGGTCACTGAGCAAAGAGATACTACATCTACTCTTTTGGAATACATTGTTGGCTTTCAGATGGCTTTTTAAATGGATATCACGTACTTTTTATTTGGACAAAACTTCCATATAAAATAGTTGGTCCGTAATTGTATCCATTACTATTTAACACTATCACATTTTTTCTAAATGGTGGCCCATCTTTGAATATTCACCTACTTCACTGAAAGGCTCAGCCAGGTTTGAAAAAAACCACAGATTCAGAAACATGGTACAACAGTGCAATTTACAGAAATCACTTAAAACAATTAAATATTCATGCCATATTAAAACAGCTACCCAAAGACATTTGGTTACATTTCACCATAAAGAAAACCACTAATTAAAAGTCTTTATCTAAATGTCTCTTTTCGCTTGTTAAATCACCTTTACTCCCAAGATGCACTTGTTTCCTAATATTTAGCATTCACAGTACAAGTAAAATTAATTACATTTAAAATGGTCATATTCTGTGTTCAAGACTCTCTGGAATCTCCATTGCCTAAAATGAGGTAGATGAAGGTTTAAGGGTTTTATTTGTTGGGGGCTAATTTCCTTTAGATCTTTTTTTTTTTTTAAATGTGGTCACCTGTTTTACTCCTTAGAGTTTATTTATTTATTTTTAAGATTTTACTTCATTATTTTTAGAAAGAGGGGAAGGGAGAGAGACATCAATGTATGGCTGCTTTTCACCTGCCTCCAGCCACAGACCTGACTGGAGACCTGGTTTGCAACCTGGTTCTGTGCCCTGGCTGGGAATCGAACCTGCGACCTTTGGGTTCACAGGCCAGCGCCTTATCCACTGTGCTACCAGCCAGGGGCCTTAGATCTATTTTTAAAAAGATGTTATTTATTGATTTATTTTTAGGGAGAGGGGAAGGGAGGGAGATAGAGAGAAAGCTAAACATCAATTGGCTGCCCCTCACAAGCCCTAGCCGGGGACCTGGGCTACAACCCAGGCATGTGCACTGATGGTGACTTTTTGCTTTGTCAGGCGATGCTCAACCCACTGAGCCACACCAGCCAGGACAATTTCCTTTAGATCTTGATCATGGGTTTTTGTTTTTTACTTTTAAATAAGAATTCCAAACTCTTTACCAAAGATCAAAAATGTCTGAGCATTTGGAAAAATGGAAAAAATATAATTTCAAAAGGTTATTAGAAAAGTTGTTTGTTTGTTTTTTACCTCATTTTAATTTAAAAACAGGATAAAAGCATCAAATTATAAAACCACCAGTATCTTAAAGCTGGCAAACCATCCAACCCCACACAACACACGTAAAGCGACCCTTGCCACTAGTTCTGGCTTGGGAGTGGTTAGAGGCAGAGGCACTGGGTTAACTCCTTCAGGGGCCAGACCAGCTGCTGCCCCTTAACCTTTAATCCTAAATTTCAAGTTTCCCCCAATGTTTAAGCCTGACTTCTGGCGTTCTTCACAGGAAGCTCGCTGAGATTACCACTACATCTCTGGAGACAGGTCAAGCTGCAGACAGAAGTTGGAGGCGTAGGCTCACCTGGGTAAAACAGGCTGCAGAGGACAAGGTTGGAAACCGTTTGGAGTCCAAAGTGTTGGGTCGTGGTGATGGGCAACAGACTGTGACGGGCAGGCTCAATTAGATCAACCTCAGGGACTGTCAAGCTGTGGGAGGCAGGCTGGGCATTAGACCAGCGAAAGGCCCGGGAGTAGCTCGACGAGAGGATTCTGAAAAGGCCGGCGCGCCACTGCGGGTCTTTGACTTCTTACGAGGAGCAATGGGCGAGGCACCCAAGAACTTGGTGAAGGAGCCTGACTTCCTCAAGCCTCGAGCCAGGTCCTGGAGCATCAGGTCGTCGGCCAGGACGCCCAGAAACGCGCTGGTGGTGGAACTTAGGATGGTGGCGGCCACTTGCACTGGGCGCCGGGCTGCAAGACTGCCACCGCCACTGACACCACCGATCCCATTAGGTTCGGCAGAGTCTTGTAGGCCGGGGTCGCCCAGTAGGCGGCGCAGCGCATACGAGGCGCGCTGCGGCAGGTACTGGTAGGCCCGCCGCCCGCTGTGGTCACGCACCTGCACCTGTGCACCCAAGCCCACCAGCAGCACCGCGGCATCCTCGTGGCCGTGCAGAGCCGCCAGGTGCAGTGGCGTGTAGCCGCCGTGTGAGCGGGCGTTCAGGTTGACCGGCACGCCCCCACGCCGCGCCACCTCCACCAGCTGCAGAGCCATCTCGCGGTCGCCGCTCTTGGCGGCCCAATGTAGGGCAGTGAAACCAGACATGAAGTCCCGCTTGGCCGCCAGGCCGCTGTCGCGCAGCAGCAGCCCGTGCAACTGGTGGGTCCAGCGGCCAGAGGCGGCCCGCACTAGCCACTCGTGCTCTGTCGGCTCCAGGGGCACGGCGGACGGCGGAGGCGCGGTGGGCAGCTCCTCGGTGTCGGGGCTCAGCAGGCGCGGGCCGCCCCGAGACAGGCGCCTCAGGTGCGGGGAGCGGCCGGCGCCCAGGCCGAGACCCAAGCCAAGACCCAGGCCGGACTCCTCCACCGAAAGCCGCCGCAGTAGCGGCGGGGAGCTCCGCGGGCTCGGCTCCTCCGACAGCTGCCGGCGCAGACCCTGCTCCTCGGCTCTGATGCGGAGCGCGGCGGGGCCCGGGACGCAGCGCACCGGCAGCATGCAGGGCTTCGGAGGGGGTGCGCGGCGTGGGGGTGGTGGCGGCCCTGCCGTGGCCCCAGGCCGGGATTCCGAGTCTGATGGCTCTGCGCCAGGCAAGGCCGCCTCCGACGGTGCTCCAGGCGGTGGGGCCACGTCTGTAGAGAGGCCCTCGGAGGGGTGGGCTAACTCCAACGCTGGACGCCCGGAGTCGGAGGCCCCCCCTAACTGCTGGGCCGTGGGGCTTAGCAACGGCTCCCCGGCCGGCTGAGTGAGATCAGAGGCCGGGGCCCCAGGGGTGTCCCGTGGCTCCGACGGCCGGGCCGCGTCTTCGGGTACTTCCACCGATGGCTGCGCAGAGGCCAGGCATGGAGCCCCCGGGGCGGAGGTTTCCAAGTGTGGGAGGGAGGTGGTCGTGGGTGGCGGGGTTGGTGGCTCAGCGGTGCCGCGGGCGCAGGAGGGCAGGGGCTCTGGCCCGTATCGGGGCCGCGGCTTCTTCTTCAGCACCACGAACTTGACGCCTTCAAACTCCTTCACCACCGCCACATCGTTGACGAACTGCTTGAAGCGGTCCCTGCGGGCAGCGCGGCCGCGCGGGTCGCCCGCATCCAGCAGCGGCTTGAAGCGGCTCAGCAGCTCCGAGTTGCGTACCTTCCCGCCGTGCTCGTGCAGGAAGCCCAGCACCGCCGCCTGGCTCACCCCGGCGGCCGCCGCGGCCGCTGCCGCGGCGAGGGCCATGGCCAGTGTCTTTCGTGCCTGCAGGAAAGTCCGGCCGCCCCGCCCCGCCCACCGGCCTCCGTTCCGGGCGGCTGGGGCAGGTGGACGACCCGGCGCCCGCTGGTTCGCGCCGGAGCGGGCGTTCCGGGAGTCACATCCGCCTCGGCCAGGCTCACCTGATCGCTTCCACCGAGGCTGGACGGGCGTGTCCCCGCAGCTGGACCTCGATCAAGTCAGCGCCGCAGCGCCTGGGTGTCTCCCGGAGCAAGGCACTGGGGTCCCGGGTGCGTGCCCACCACCGCCGCCCCGCTGGCCCCCAGTCTTCGGGGTAGGTTTCTGGTTTTATATGTTGTCCAATGGGCGCCGCGCTCCATCCCCTGCGTTGGGTGCTCGCTTTACAGGTGACAGCTGCCTCCAGGGCCTTAGGGGAGCGGAAATTCTCCACCACCGCCCTACCCCAAGCCGGGAATTAAAGGCACAGTGCCATGCTGCCTCTCGGCTCCGGTTGCTAGGTGGGTGTGTTTCCCAGGGATGCTGCGGTCAACCCACGAGGCTAGGTTCTATTCTTTTAAGCACTATTTCACCCCCACAAAATACCTGGAGATTACTTAAAAGCTGCCATATCTTTAAAGACTACGAGTACTTCTCCAATAGTTGAATGCCTTTCATACTGGCTTCATGCAATTTACAGAAAAGACTATTTGCTATGAGTGGCAATGTATGTTACCGGAGGTTTAGAAGAAACGGTTTATAAAGCAATTTTCTCATGATTAAATAAGACATTCTCACACCAGAATAAAACCACAGGAAAACACAAAGAAGGAAAAATACCACTTGAAATCACCATTAACATTTTGAAATATTTTTATTTTCCCCCATACATGTTACACACGTGTATGCTTTAAAATAAGAATGTGAAATTGGAATTATGCTACATTTTTAAAACTTCATTGAGTCCACAAATGTTTGTTGAGCACCTTGTTTGTGCCAGTACCTTTTCAGGTTGTGAAACCTCAGTTAGTAAGACAGATTAAAAACCCCTGACCCAGCGGAGCTCACATGATGGTGATTGTGGTGGGGTGGACAGAAGTAATAGGGTGAAACTGAAAATTGTATAATATGCCAAATATATACTACAGAAACAATAAAGCAGACTAAAACAGAGGAGGGGCAGGTTGCAATTCGGAACCTTGTGTTCAGCTTAGGGCTCATTGTGAAGGTCCCAATTAAGCAAGAACTTGAAGTGGTTGGCAAGTTATGTAGCTAGGTGGAAGAAGGAGGAACCACCAGGACAAACGTGAGGTCAATTTCTTAACTTACAAACACACTACTGCGAATATATAATCGGAGGCTCCATACCTTAGTACTATAGTTAGAAATAGCAAGACTCTGGAGTCAAGATTCCACACCTGAATCCTAGCTCTACCGTAGGTTTCTAGCTTGAATTTTCTGTGCCTCAGTTTCTGCTCTGTAAAGGGGGATGATAATAATACTCTAGTACTTACCTCATTGTGAGGATTAATGTAGAAAATAAACACAAAATACCTAGAATGGGGATTAGCCCACAGTAAACATTCAAATTATTATCAGAAGTATAGCCGTGACTATAATTATCACTTGTTGAAAAGAAAAAGAGAATGGTAAAATTAGAAAGATCCCTCCTTTCCCTAATTCCTAGAGGCCATTTCTGTCTTGAGCATTTTTCCCAGAATGCATGATATAGTATCTTCTCCTCACTTGAACACTTTTTTGAAAGCACTTCCCCCAAAGACCATATCCTTTTTAAAAATACATGGTTTTTAATGATAGTATCACATAAATGTAGTATCATACTTTATTTTCTTATAGTTGATAATCTATTAATGTTTTTAGTTTTTAATTCTTATTAATGATGCTGCTTATATATAAAACCTTGTGTACATTTTAATCACTGGCACTGAGTAGTAGTTTTTAATTGGTCAATTTGAAAGACAAAAAAATGTTGTCTCACCCCTGATTTCCATTTTTATTACTAATAAGTTAAGCTTTTCCCATCTTACTTATTGTCTATTTGGATTTGTTCTTTTGTTATTGCCCATTTATTAATACTTTCTTATAGTTTGGAAATTATTGAGAATTGGGAAAACAATGTGTTACTAATCCTTTATCATTTACATTGTAAATATTCCCCCCCAATTCATCTTTTGTCTTTTAATTTTGTTTTCTAATCATGCTTTCATTTTCAGGCAACCAGTTTTTCATGGTCAATATTGTGTCCTTTTGGCTGAAGTATGTAAGTGCAAAATGAGAAGCTCCATCTCTCATTTAAAGGAGAGAATATTTTGGATCAATTTGCCCTGTAATATCAAGCCATCTACATCTGAATGATGGCAATGCCCTTGCAAGAAGTCCTTGTGTCTTTAACATACAATGATAATTGTAATCAGCTGTCATTTCTGTCTAACTATTACCCCTTCTTTAAGCCCAGCTCAGATCCCACCCACCTGCCCTGGGTACATCCCCTCTTCACTTCTGTAATTTATTTCCACAAACATCTATTGACTCTTTGGGTGCAAGGCAGTGAGCCAGATACCCTGGGAAGAAGACACCTGCCTTTGAAGAGCTTACTATTTAGTGAAGGAGAGAAAAACACAATTAATTGTACTACATGTCCAAGTGAAATGAATGCTCCATGCCCTTCCAGTGGGTCAATTTAAAAGAGGCGTGTGGGGGAGTCTACAAGAGGCAGGTGTCAGAAGAGGGTGGGCAAGGAAGCTGCACTGTGAAGGCTTAATTCGGGGTTAACAGTGGCTAGTGTGTTTTCAGTTGTGGGTGTGTGTTGGAGATACAGAAGAAGATCATGTTAGAAAAATTACCTGGGGTCATAGATGGTGGACTCCAAATACCAGGTTGGACTTTATCCTGTTTGCAATAGAATACCATTGAAAGCTTGCCTTCTTTTTCCTTTACAATAACAGCTTTAGTTTTGTTCTGATTATAAAATTAATAATGATGTTTTCCCAATTCAGTAGTTTTCAAACTATAACAAGAATGGGCCACATGTTATAGAACCACTCTCACTAGTGTGGGTTTATTCTATGAGGTTTTCTGTATACATCCAGAGGTATAAACAGAGCCATGCATACCATTCCGCACAGATGGAAGGGGACCATGCATTGCTTCATAACCCATATGTCTTTAATGCCTGCTGTAACTAGTGCTGGGGTGGTGAATGGATGGAGGAGGAGCCCTTGGGGAGTGGATGGCAGGGTCCCCGTGGCAGTTGGTGAGGGTCATAGGGCTTGGGCAGTGGGGAGAGAAAGTCAGGGATGTATGCCAAAGACATTTCACAAGCAGAACTTGTATTCGATTGCCTGTTTTCATTTTTAAAGCCACATTTCCTCCATTGCAATTTTCATTTCAATAGCCACCTTTTACATATATTTTCTTTGCTTTTTCAAGATAAATTGCTTAGTCCCTTGGAAGAATGGTTTCCATGATCTCATAGGTAGTGGGCGCCTTGATCAGCTTGGAATTTTGTTGCTGCCCCGTCTCTCCAGTGAGGGGAGGGAGAAGATGCCCCATTCAAGATCATCATTGGTTTATACGGTTTGAACTCATTTTAACTGTGATCACTAAGAATAGACAAGGGATTAAATACTGATTGAAAAGGAATTGCTGGTACAAGCAAAGTTCATTAACAATGTTTAACAGGCTCTGAGCTATACAAAGAATTGAGCCCAAGGTCACAGTTTATTGGCTGAGGGCAAACTTGCACCCCAGGCTGATTCCAAAGCTTGTGCTCATTAGCTGTGTGAAATGATATAATCAATTGCTTAATATTGATGATCTGAATGTTAATAAATAAAGGGAAATACTCCTTAAGTTAAAATCTAGCTTAAACCTTTATACTTGGGCATCTGAACATACAGTGCTTTAATATTTTCAGTGATTGGTTTATTTTTTGAGCAAACATTAGGGCAAGGATGCCAATGACATTCAGTTCCCTGAGCTGCTTTTAAATTTGGGTGCCCTGTTGTCACTGAGGCCATTGAATCAATTCTTCCAGTGACCTGTGTTTGCCTGTAAACATCATGAAAGTCAAATACAAAATGTATGTTTCTGGCAAGGACTAAAGTTTACAAGTACGGGAGAAAGCAATTGGAAGACCATTTGTTCCTAGTTCAGTATCTTAAAGTTGGAGGTGGTCAGAGTAGAAGGTACTTTGTATATTAAAAAAATCCTTACCTGAGGATATATTTATTGATTTTAAAGAGAGAGGAAGGGAGGGAGGAGGAGGAGAGAGAGAGAGACAGACAGGAGACATTGATGTGAGAGAGAAACATTGATTGATTACCTCCCATACATGCCCTGACGAGGAATCGAACCCACAACCTTTTATTAAGGCAGCTAGGTGTGTAAGAGGCAAAACTCCAACCAACTGAGCCACCCAACCAGGGTGGCACTCTCTTTTTTATAGTCACATAATTTAATAAATATAAAATTAACCCTCTATAATTTGTGTTATGTTATGTTATGTTACACTGTTATGTTGTTACATTGCATTGCCTATTCCAATTCACATTACCCTGGGAGTCCCCCAGAGAGCCATACTTTATGCTGGTGACTGTCTTGCCTTGTCCTGTCACAACAGCATGAATGGTCTTCTTCCCTTAGGCTTAGTCCACCACAGTCAGGCTCCCCTGTCCCCTGGTCCCTCAGCAAAGCACTGTCCTCAGTAAAGAAGACTAGTATCTGGGGCCCCAGTAGACCAGAGCTCCAGGGACATGAGAGGGATGGGCTCCCCAACAGTGGCTGTAAAGGGACTTTGCCCAGATACCAGGTTTTGCTGTCAGGACTTCCGGAATAAACCAGGTTTTGTTCCTGCTTACCGGCCCAGGCTTCTTTCTTGTGCCTGAGACTTTGCAGGCGCAGTCCTTTCTGAGATCAAAGGGACATCATTTCTAAACATTAGTAACAAATGTCAGACCCTTTGCCTCTGTTGTAAGCTGAGGTTTTCTACCTGTGACTGACTTTTCAGGCAGCTGCCCTGATTCCTCCATTGGCTTGGTTGCTGGGCAGGGAGCCAGTCTGCCGGGCGGCAGAGGTGCTGGGGCCGTGTCCTGGCTGGGGCAGTGGCGGGAGCGGCGCCCTCGGGTACCTTCGCTTATCCCTTCTTGGCCTGCTTTGTTCTTACAGATGAATTTTGACTTAAAAGATTTTTCCCCCACACTAAGAGGGACATTTTAAGACTTCATTTTTCTTTTACATGGGTCAATGTCTAAATTAGGGGAGCTTAGTTTGAGAGGCTTGCCAAGTGCCGTTTTAACTTTTTCTTTCATTGTAGAGTGGAGGCCCTGCTTGGGGTTGGGGTGGACAGATTAGGAACCCAGAGGCCAGACTTGCATTCCATTATAGAATATTCACTCAGGTGGGCTAGGAAATGACAGCACCAAATGTCTGGAAATAGAGCATCCGGCTTGACAGATAAACAGGTGGAAATAGCTCAACTCTTCCCTCAGCTCTTGTACTGGCAAACCTGTATGTTTAACCTGCTTTCTGGTTACAACATGGGTAAAGGTAGAAAGAGTCCCTAGACATCAACTTCTCTAGCTTCCTATTCAATTGTTCTAAGCACTCAATGACAGAGAGCTCAAACTAAAAGTTAAACTAAGTTATCGCCCTGACCAATGTGGCTCAGTTGGTTGGGCATCATCCAGCAAAGCAAAAGGTCTGTTTCGATTCCCGATCAGGCACAGGCCTGGGTTGTGGGTTCGGGCCCCAGTCAGCACATGTTCGAGAGGCAACCAATTGATGTTCCCCTCTCACATCCATGTTTCTCTCCCTCTGTTTCTCCCTCCTTTCCCCACTCTCTAAAAATAAATAAAACCTTGATACTAAGTTATACTAAAAGACTGGAAGTTATATGTTGTTTGAGACCCCCCGCCTAGAGGGAATGCATTGGGGGAGGAGTCAATCTGAAGTCATAGTGGGAGGAACAGAAGGAGGTGGAAGGGGAGGTGGGCAGGCAGCCAAAGGGTTCGTTCCCAGAAGATACACTCGCTGGCCACTTTGAGTCTATTAGTTAAGGAAATAGGGAACTGCTTTATTATGAGGCATCTGAGCAATCATTTGTGACAATGAACAATGAGCAAGAAACAGGAAGAGTGTGGGGGTAGGGAAATTGCCTGAGCAGTACTGCTTTGATGTACCTGGCTAAGCATCAACAAAATACCGGCAGTTTGAAATGAAAACAAAGATGGCGCAGGTCTCTTTCCAGGTACCTATTTCTAAGGTGTCTCACGCTCTCAGGAGCAAGGTCCTTGTCAGTTGGAATATATTTCTAAATGTTCAATAAATATTGATAATGATGACGTGGCAACAATTTGTCACATAATAATGACCTTCATTGCTTTGATTTTTCTTTTTCAGAGCAGAGTCACGGGACATCATGGTCAATAACTATTCAATAATTATGAAATGTGTTAAACAATTACTAATAGTAATGTAATAACAATTTGTTTTTTTTTAAAAATGGGATCAGAAAAAATAAGAAACCAAAAAAAAAAAACAACCCAAAATGGGGAGTTTTCGGTTTACATACTTATCATTTGACTCAGTAAACAAGCTGAATATGTTACAACAGGTTAACATAAACATACGTAGTTCAAGAATTTAGAGAAAGAGAAACATCGATTGGTTGCCTCCCATACACACCCTGGTTTGGGGTTGAACCGGCAACCTAAGTATGTGCCCTGACCAGGGATTCAACCTGCAACCTGCGGGTGTACCAGACGATGGTCCACCCAACTGAACCACTGTGTCAGGACCATAGCTCAAAAATTCTTAAATCCAGGTGAGAGACCATGGAGAGGGCTTGTTTTCTGGACTTCTCTTAATGTACACTTCTAGCTATCTTCTCAGGTCTTGATTGAATGGAGAGGAGCATAGCATCGTCAGCAACATAAACACCTGCAGTGATGTGGCAGGATGTCAATTCCAGGTAGAATGACTATAGTAAGAGCAAGAAACAAATGTACAGAGGTGCTGTGGTACTCGGCAAGAGGACAGGCTTGGCTTCCCCACGGTCCCCAAACACACACAGCTGAGGGCTCTGTCCTCGGGGAGCTGGCTGGAGGCGGCAGCGTGGCTCCTTCTGTGTGGCACCCTGCTCCTTCCTCTCTTCCTCCTTTTCCAACCTTTCTCGCCTTTCACAGTCAGGACAGAATTTACTGGGCAAAATAATCCTTTCTTTTTTAACTGGAAGATTTTGTCAAAATGTCACAATGTTCTAATGTCCTCAGAGCTCAACAGAAGTGGGCCTTAGAAACTTTCCAGGGGAGAGACAATAAGACCACAGTCTGCACAGAGCGTCTCTGTGTGTGTGTGTGAGGGCAAAGACAAAAACAATCATGCTGATGTTGTTGGCTAGGGCTGGGATTTTTCCCTTCTGCTTCTTTGCCGTACTTGTTCCATTCAGCCTTAATTTTTAAAGAATGTGGCTTAAGTCTCCATGAAGAGGAACTGTTTAAGTCTCAAAGTTAACAAATCCTATGACCTGTTTGTCATTTTCCACCCAGAAGGTGTAGTAGGTTGAATGGTGGGTGGCCACCAAAAGATATGTCTCTGTCCCAGAACCCAAGAATGGGATCTTACCTGGATAAAAGATCTTTGTAGATGTAGTTAAATTAAGGGTCTTAAGGTAAACACAGCTTGGATTATCCAGGTGGTTGCTAAATCTAATGACAAGCATCTTTATACAAGACAAAAGAGGATGAGCCACAGGAAAGGAGAAGCCATGTGAAGATGGAGGCTGAGATTGGAGCAATGCAGCCCAGAGAGCCACGGGCCACCTGGAGCTGCCGGAAGCCAGAAGAGCAGGGAACGGTCCTCCCTTAGAGCCTTTAGGGAGAGGGTAGTCTGCTGACACCTTGGTTTTGGACTTCTGGACCCCAGAACTGTGAGAGAGCACATTTCCGTGGTTTTAAGTGGCCCAGTTTGTGGCAATTTGTTAATGTAGTATAGGAAGCAAATACCAAATGTTAGAAAGAAATGGGGGATTTAGCCAACTCTCCCTGAACTGGAAGATTCCATCCTGAAATGGCTTTCCTCAGGTCCCAGGATTCAGATGATCCAGGGCTGTGAAGGCGGGGCCCAGGCACGTCTCATCTAAAACCCATGGTGTGGCTCCATGGTACAGAGTCCTGATGGGTAGGGCAAATGTTGGGAGCAAAAATCCCCCTGATGGCGTAAAGGTATGTAGACCCGGAGGCAGACTCCCCATTCCGTGGGGTGAAACAGCAGGTCAGCTGAGCACTTGGAGTATTAGTTTCCTTCCATATGTGCCCTAGCTGGGGATTGAACCCGCAACCTAGGTTTGTGCCCTGACCTGGGATGGAACCCACCACCTTTTGGTGCATGGGACAATACTCCAACCAACCGAGCCATTGGCCAGGGCAAGAGGGATGTTGCTTGTTAGTTCATTTGCTGACCTGCTGGTCCCTGATACCTCCTCCACCCATGACAGACTTGCACTTTCCCAGCATAACACTCCACCACCACCTTGCCTAGCACCACCTGCCTACACCCCTCTGGATCCATCTACAGCATGGCATTTCAGGTAGCTAACCCCTAGCTCAAAGAGTTGACAGACAAGATAGCATTTCTTCAGACTTCCAGTATAAGGAATGTAGGTGGAGGTTCATATCCTCTGCATGATAAAGCAGTTGCCTGGTGGAGAAGATAGTACTATCAACAGAGACGGGTGGGAGGGTGTGCCTTGGACCAGACAGAGGTGGTTGAGTGCTGGGGAGCCCAGAGGAGGCAGCACTTCCCCTTGAGAGGCAGCAAGCTTTCTAGGAGACAAGATTCTGGCCGTGAGTAATATGCAAGGACTCTGCAGACTGAAGAGGGAGGGGAAAGACAAGCACCTATATGTAGTGTGTTTGTAGAACAGTGGGAAGCTCAGGGTCATGAGAGAACTGGAGGGAGGCTGGGGAGTGAGCAAGACCAGGAACAGGTTGGAGAAGGTGTTTGGTGCCAGGTATTAAGGGCCACATACATCCTTGATGACTCAAACTGAACGTGTCCAAACTGAACTGGTTATCTTCTTGAACACTCCTCTTCCTCCTGCTCACAGAAAGGATCATCACCCACCCAGCTGGCAGAGACCTGGGTACTGGGCATGATAGATACTTCATCACCCTCTTCAGGGCCTCTGGAACCCACCCAGCTCTCTCCATGCTCATGCTGGACCATCGTCATTGCCAGCCTGGACATAGGCAGCGGTCCTCCCACGCCTGCCGCCCCCTTGCTCCAGTCATCCTGCTCTCAGAGTGACTGCCTGAGCTCCATTCTTCCCTGCAGCCAGAGATCCGTTTAGAACACACATCTAGTCAGAGGCCTGTCTGTCTGTCTGTGTAAACTTCTACTTTACGTGGTTCACAAGACCTTTATAATACAGCTTCCAGTAACAAAACAAAACAAAAAATACATGCCCAGAAGAGCTTATAAAGGGATGCAGTTGTGCCCAGACAGTCCCCATCCACAGGCTTTCTCCCTGCAGAGCCTCTCTGGGCCAGTTCTGGGTTTTGGTACTTCTCGTGGTTACCGAGTATCCGCAATGCTGTGCTTGTACTGAAGTTTCTTGATTTCTCAATCTTGACTATCCTAGTACGGTAAGTAAGGGTTTAGCTGACTTCTATTATGTTTTTCCCACCCCCAGACTATTTTTAGTTGCTCCTCAGGTCTGTTTGGAAACCTCAAAAAAAAAAAACAAACTTAAAACTTAGGTTCCTTAATCTTGGACAGACTTCCCACTTTGTAGGACAGGAGCGTGAGAGCTCCCACCCTGCCTTCCACACCCCAACCACCCTTTCCTACGAATTCACCCACACAGCATGCAGATTGATGACATTTAGATTCCATTTACCCATAGTGGCATCTTCCATAAATTCTAAGTTGATTCTATAAGACAGACAAAGTGTTGTTGTTGTTTTTATTTTTAATAACCATGAAAAAAACACTTTCAGTGCTCTTTGATTCATATTTGACCCCCTGTCTTTCGTCTTTTTTGTTTGTTTAACTGGAAGTGTAACTGTTTCTTCTCCTTCTCCCTCTCCCCTCCCTGCCCTTCTGCATGTTCTCCTTCTCCTTCTTCTTCTTCTTTGCAATCTCTGAGTTTCCCAAACCTTCGATCATACTATCTATTCTATTGAATTCCCTTCTCCCATGGGCCCAGCTCTCTCCCAGAGCCCTCTGTCTGTCCAGGCAGCTGCCCAGGAGTGCTGCTGGCTTTCCGCTCTCATCTGGGGACCCCCCTGACCAGGTCTCCTGGGTTGGAGGTATTTTCTTTGAATGTTCTGCCTTTTTCTTTCTCCTGGTAAGTGCTGAAGCATGTAACTTCCTAAGAAAAGATGCTTAGAGGGTAATTCATTTAACTTTTTGCTATGGAAAAACTACAAAATAATATATAGAACTTTCATGTATTCATCAACCAGCTTCAATAATGATCAGTTCATGGCCACCCTTATTTCATTAGTACTCCTAGCCACTTCTTAGCACTCCCAAATTACTGTGAAGCAAATTACAGATATATACCACCAGCAAATATTTAAGTATGTATCGCAAAAAGGTAAGGGCACACCTAAAGTTAGCTACATTTTCTTTACATCATCAAGTAACCAAGCAGTGTTCAAATTTCTCCAATGTATGTAAATGTTTGATTGTTTGAATTGGATCCAATTGCTGCTACTTGGTATGTTTCTTGAGTCTCTTTTAATCTATGCTTCCCCCCATCTCTTTTTCTTTTCCTTGCAATTTATTTGTTACAAAGAGAATTTTGTTTTTGTTTTTCTTGTTAAGCTTCCCACAATCTGGATGTTGCTGACTGCATTCCTGTTGTGATAGGTGACATAATTCTTTACCTCCTGTACTTCCTGTGGATCAGTAAATTAAATCTAGAGTCTGGATCAGATTCACACTGATTATTTTGGGTGTTCCTTCATAGGTGGTATTGTGTGTTCCCTAAAGGAGGTGCGTCATGTCTACTTGTCTCTTTTTTTTATATTGTGAATAGCCATCGATGATCCTCTCCTAGATCCATTATTTTCTTTGGGGCTCCAATAGAGTAAAATCCTATCACTCCTTCACCTATTAGCCAGAAGACTTCAATATTAGGGAGAATTTTCCCCTCATTTACTAATAGTTTCCCTGAGATTCCTTTGGGAAAGCTCAGATAAATTCCCTTTATTTATCATTTTTCAGAATAAAGTGTCCCTAGCACCTCCCAAAGGAAACATGAGCTTTGTAAATTTTTGCTCATGAATTTGAACATGTTTATTTCAGTTCATCACAGTTGTTATCCTTAATGATGCTCCCATCTTCTTTAGCCAGTGGAAATTTTGTTCAGGCGGCTTCTGAGCCTCTTCCTCTATTCTTCCTTGATAGTTACCAGTTTCATTATGTACATTTCCTGCCCTAGACCTGGGATAAACCACTTCTCATTGTTACTGAGTTGATCATTTTTCTTGGCCTTTTCTAGACAGAGCTAGAAATTCATTTTTAAAAGAGAAACTACATCATAAATTCATGCTAAACATCTAACTTACTTAACCTTCTGGACCTCCTTGCTCCTTTCTTCCACACCCAACATGAGATAGGCTTTATATCTTTTAAAATGTCTGAACGCCCTGGCTGGTAGCACAGTGGATGAAGGTGCCAGCCTGTGTAACCCAAAGGTTGCAGGTTCGATTCCCCAGCCAGGACATATAACCAGGTTGCAAACCAGGTCTTCAGTCAGGTCTGTGGCTGGAGGCAGGTGAAACAACCATACATTGATGTCTCTCTCCCTCTCTGCCTCTCTCCCTTCCCCTCTTTCTAAAAATAATGAAATAAAATCTTAAAAAAAAACTATTTAAAAAAATGTCTGAACAATTTCATTATTCTCCTTTATGTTGAATTGACAGCTTAGCTTGTGATAGAGAGTTCTGGGTTGAAAATAGTTTTCCCTGAAAGCATTGAAGACATCGCTACATTTTCTTCTAAGCAACCAATGTTGTTAACGAGAAGTATAGTGCCTTTCCAACATTTTTCTTGTATGTGGCTTTTTTTTTTTCATTTAGTGGAGCTTTCAGGATCTGTTCTTAATCCATTGAGTTCTGAAATCTCACTGTGATATGTGTAGGTGTAGGTCTTTTTCTTTTCTTTTTTTAAGATTAAAAAAAAAGATTTTATTTATTATTTTTAGAGAGAGGGGAAGGAGAGAGGCAGAGAGTGAAAGAGACATCAATGTATGGTTGCCTTTCACCTGCCTCCAGATAAAGACCTGGCTGGAGACCTGGTTCGCAACCTGGTTATGTGCCCTGGCTGGGGAATCGAACCAGCGACCTTTGGGTTCTCAGACCGGCACCTTATCCACTGTGCCACCAGCTAGGGCTGTGTGGGTCTTTTTCAATTAACCTCAATCCACACTTGCCTGGGAAGGAGGCTCAGGAAAAATATCCAATGTACAAGAGACCAGTTAGCCTCTGGTGTGCAGCTCCTCTCTCGAGGCCTCCATGGCATTTGTGGTCTCAGGGGTCTGGAGCCTGAGAGGGGAACTGGGCAGGAGGACACAGCCCCCTCTCTCTGCTCCATCCCTACTCACTCTGCTTTATCCCCAAACACTTATCCTGCCGTTTTCTGCCTCCTAGACACTTGTTGAAATCCTTTATGATAGAGAATCTCCTTCTTTTCCATACTGTAGCAGCAAGACATGTACTACAAATTTTTCCTTACAATTATTGAGAAGAGAGGAGGTAAACATGAACTGGGAGTCCCAGTCTTACCCCTTGGTGTTCTCTCCCGACCTGTAGCTCTCGATTCCTGGAATGGGTCTTGTTTTCTCTAAGTTCCGTTCCTTCATCTTGGACTATTTGTCTTTCTCCACCCCTCATAGACTTCTTGCCCATTTTCCCATCTGTGCTTGTTCCTTGAGGAGGGTCTCCTCTGACCCTCCATTAGATCAAGACCCCCTTACTTGATCAACCTTATAACTCCTGCTTCAAAGAAGTTCTCTGTGAGCCCGGGTGGTTCAGTGGGTTGGATCATTGTCTTGTAAATTGCAGTGTCTATCTTGTGAGAAGAGAAAAACAGTATTGGCTGTTTGCTGAGAGAAGATTGAAGAAAGGGAAGGTGCAAGTTGGGAGTGGGTGAGTTAAGTGTGTAAGTTAAGGGGTGGGTCCCTGGGGAGATAACTGGCAATGAAGAGCTAGAACTCAAGGGAGACACGTAGGCAGGAGCTGCGGGAGTTTGGAGTTTCTAGATGTGGCCGCTGACAGAGGGTGCAGGTGAGCCCATCCCAGGAGAAGGCACAGAAGGAATCAGAAGCAGAACATGAACTCAGAGACTCTGGCCACCGGCGGGGCCTCCAGGAGTTTGGCTCTTGTGATCTTGTTATCTAAGGGCTAAAAATACTCACGAAGTGGGGGTTACGGCGGGACCTACCACAGGAAATCAAGGGGTGAGGGAAGAGAGCCTGTAGCTTTTCATGATTAAAAAAAAAAATCCAAACTATGTGCATGAACTCTACTTTTGTTTATTCCTGGACAAATATTTGAAAAGACGTGTCTAGCCAGGGAGTGGAGCGGGGGAGGCTGGGGACAGGCGTCTCCCGCTCTTCTTGTGTACTTCTGATACATGTGGCTTTTTGTCTCAATGAGTACATAGGACAGTTACAGAGAAAGCAACAGGAGCCTAGTGCCCAGTGGGTGGAGTAGAAGTAGAATTAAAAGGAAGCCATTGATGCTCTGGCTGGTGGCCCAGTATATAAGGCGCCAGCCTGAGAACCCAAAGGTCGCTGGTTCAGTTCCCAGCCAGGGCAACTAGGTTGCAAGCCAGCTCTCCAGCCTGGTCTGTAACTGAAGGCAGGTGAAAGGCAACCAGACATTGAAAAAAAAAAAAAGGAAGCCACTGGGTCGAGCCATTCAGAGGTGGTATCAACAAGAACAGTTTCCTTGGAGTTGTGGAGACAAAACATAGATTGATGAACGACAAGAGACAAAGGAGTGAGTTAAAAAGTAGATGCTTCTTTTAAGAGATCAGAAAAGAAAGGAAAGGGGAGAGAGAGAAGGAGGGGCCACAAGGGTTGGGTGTCAAGTCAGGGGCTTTTTTACATGAAGGAGACTTGAGCCTATTGGCCAGCTAAGAGGGCAGGAGAAGGAGAGAGGGAGAGATTTAAGATATGAGAAAAGGAAGGAAATGTCTAGGGGGAGAGTTAGGGAATGAATTCCTAGGAGCCCGGAGGGAGGATGATGCCGCCAGCAGTACGGACACAGGTGTTGGGCTGGGAGGGCAGCGGATGCTGGGGCTGGGGGTGAGGGGCCCGCGTCTCTCCATGGCTGTACTTTTCTGACTCTCCATTGGACTGTGAGGGCAGGAACCAGGCTGATTTATTGCCATGGCTCTAGCACACAGTAGGCCTTTAGTTAACGTCTATTGGCTGAAAGGATAGACTTTGGAAACAAGAGGCCCAGGTCCCAGCAGACAGTGCAGGGGGATGGGGTGGGGAGGGTGACTAATGTTTGTTTGGAGCAGCTGCTGTGGAGAATGGGCCAGGGTGGTGATGAGGAACAAGTGCAGGGTTTCCAGGCAACCCTGGGAGGTCTGCTGAGCAAGGAACCAAGAGTGGCAGCGCTGTCAGGAGGTGAGAAGCAGGCTGAGAAAGCAGATGGGGTTTTGTAATGCGGGGTGACCTGCTGTCACTCTCTCAGCGGAGGCCTGGAGGCGCCGCTGTAGCTCTCCGAGGCCCTGGCTTCATTCCTAGAGAGTGCTCTTGCCTCGGGTGGGCCCACTCTTTGTGTTGGTAGCTGCTGTGACCAGAGCAGATTAGCGTGCAAGCCTCAGTCCAAATGTCATCCCCAGGGAAGCCTTCTCCTTGTCCCTCCCTTCTCTGAGTCCAGGTAGGGGGTGCTGTGAGTCCTGCTGGGAAGCCTGGGGGTACAGGAGCTGCCAGGGCGGGCGGGGCCCTTCCTGGGAGGGCAGAGGGCGGAAGTTGGGTACACAGGGTCTGGAGATCTACAGAAAACCAAAGTCCACAGCACTTCGTCAGGCTAGGTGAGCGAGACAGATGTGAAGGGGACAGGTGGAGGCTGGCAGTGAGAGACAGGGCTGGGTTGGGGGCACAAACTGGCTCAGGACTTGGGGTCCATAATGCTGGGGCGTGTGCCTTGTATCTGACTACTAACATGCTTCACTTTGCTGAGGGAATTCTTCAGGATTGAGTGGCCAAATTCAGTTGTAGATGTTTATACTTAATAATAATTATGCCTGCTTTCCTGTTGAACACTGAAGTTGGGCAGGCCAGGCCGTAACTGTACCTTGTTATCCTAATGCTCACAGCAGGCAGTTGAGTGCTCAGTAAATCGCTGTGGTGAGAATTGACTAAATGACCTCAGTATCTGATGGGTCCAAGAACTTCTGTAATGGGAATAGCCTGGGCCAGCAGGACCCTGAGAAGTGAGCCAGTCCTCCTCCTTTCCTCTAAGAGGGACTTCACAGATGAGAACACATCCCAGTGTCCCCACATCTGCAAGTTATCAGAAAGATGGACTCTTATGTGAAATGAGCTCAGTGCGTCTAAGTGAACTCTTGTGACTGCAGGCCCCTATCCCATAGCTACTCTCCCCTCTTTCTAACAAGACTGTAATTTTGTTCAACCATGTGCCCAGCTCTAGGGATTGAATCCTTATTATTTGTCATTGGAAATTATCTATACTTCCAAGTACTCCATCCACCAGACAAGCTGTCTAAAAATCATGAACAGAAGGACTCATAGACCCATTTCAGATTATGCAGCTTAATGATTTATTTTAAAGCTTGCAGTGAGAAATAAGGGGAAAGAATTGGGGTTGGTGAGCCCACTTAGGGCGAGGCATGGGCATGTGGAGGGAGCACGCTGGCTGAGTCCTGTGTCCCCTCCCCCCTCCCCCCATCAGCTTCCCACACCAACAACATGGCTATGAGAACTAGAACTAAGACTGAACAAAGGGGTTCAGCAAACATGCTGCCTAGAGCCAACACACAGTCTACGGAAGAAACACGGCACAACCATCCTGGCTGCAGCCACAGCACGTGGATGACCCAATGGGCAGCTAGAGAGGCACAGGAGGGTCCAGGTGGGGTCATAATGGGGGTCATCAAGGGGGCTGATTTGAGGATGACGGCTGTTAATCTGGAATTAGCATGATCCTCACCTTATAGCTTGGTTTTTCTGTCCCTTTCTATCTGTAAGTAACACTCTTGTCTCCTATATCCTTTTAATCTATGCTCGACACCCATAAGTTTCATTTTGTGTCTAGCATGTCTCGCAAGTTACCAACTTACTCTCTGTACTGAACATGTCTTAGGAGTTTTGCCTGGTTTTTGTTTTTCTTGCCTTCCACAGCAAATTTAAATATTCTCCCTCATGCAGCCAACGCACATTCCATTAGCCTGAGCTGACCTATGGCAATCCTGAAACTAGTGTGATCATGTGGTTCATTTCTGGTCAATGAGATCCCAGAGGGAGATTTTAGGGGGTTCTGAGGAAGACTTTCTTCCTTGACAAAAAGCAAGAGCAACGCAAGGAAAAAGTCCTCTTCCTCCCTTCCTCCCTTCCTCCCTTCCTATTTCTGCAGCATTGAACAGCAGCTGGCACATGGTAGACACTCAGAAAAAGGTTGGTTGAAGAAGTGAGTGAATGCCCTGGCCGGTGTGGCTCAGTGGATGGAGTGCCAGCCTGCAAACCAAAGGGTCACTGGTTCAATCCCCAGTCAGGGCACATGCCTGGGTTGTGGGCCAGGTCCTCGGTTGGAGGCGCATGAGAGGCAACCACACATTGATGTCTCTTTCCCCCTCTTTCTTCCTCCCTTCCCCACTCTCTAAAAATTAATAAATAAAATCTTAAAAAAAAAAAAAGGGAGGGGAGTGAGTAATGCTTGTGTCCATCCCTAACATCTGTGACTCTGAGGTCATGCTTCAGGAAGGTGAAAGCAGGATGGAGGAAATAAATTGTATGATGATTACTTAATAACAATAATGATAATAGCAGCAGCTAATATTTATTAAAAGTTTACCGTGTTAGAAATGGTTCTGAGCATTTCGCATTTAATTCTCACAATAACCATATAAGGTGGAAATGATGATTTTCCTCATTTTGCACATGAGGACATCGAGGCACAGAAGATCAAGTAACTTATGTGAGTCACTCAGCTGGCATTTGGTGGCCCTGGAATTTGAATCTGGATACTGTGTTAGTTTCCTTTTGCTACTCCATGGCTCTGAGCAATGCAGGCTTGTTGCTGTATGGCTCTAGGGGTCAGCAGCCCACACAGGCTGACACTCAGGGGCTAGTGGGTCCGAGGTCCCCCTGCAGGCTCCTGGGTCGAACTCGGTGTCCATGCCCGCATCCCGGCCTCTGTTCCCGTTGCACCTGTCTGGCACTCCTGGTTCCCTCTTAGGAAGACACATGTGTTTATACTGGGCCCATCTACATGACCCAGGATAACCTCTCCCTCTCAAGCTTCTTAGCTTCATCCATCTGCAAAGTTAATTTTGCATGTGAGGAAACATGTTCATAGGCTCTAGGGATTAGGGTGAAGACATCTTTCGGGGTCATGGTTGTGACTGCTGTACCGTCCTGCCTGTGCAGGCCTGATACCCCGTACCACACACGTTCCTGGACCAACAGGGCGCAAGTGCTGTCCCACACCAAGGAATGGAGGGGTGTCCCCTCAGACCTTTGCTGACCTTCTGAAAGCCTCTGGCTTGCTCTCCCCTCCCTGAAGGATGCCCCCCAACCCCCAAGCAGAGGAGGAATACTTAGCAAACCAGCAGTGTGAACCAAACAGGTGAGTTACAGACCTTGGTGCTTGTCCATTCATTCATCTACGTTGATCAGGTCCTCAGTTCTATTTTCATTCCTCAGTCAGCTGGCCCCCATCCATGTGTGTGTGTTTTATAGTGCTAATTTACTTTTATTTCTACCCCTAATTCACGTTAGAGTTATTTCTCTCAGCTCCCTTGAATTCCTTCCTCCAATCTCCCTGGTGTACCCCTTGGTTCCAGGTAAAACTGCACCAGTAGGCCACCCTGACTCCAACTCCATGGTTTCCCTGGATCCTTTCCCACAGCAGCAGCCTTTTCCAGACCCATTTTGTCTGTCTCAATAAATTCCCCCCATAGATGTGGTTTCAGACTTATTTTTAGCTGCAGAGGAAGCCTCTGTTGAAATAAAAACCCATTATATAAAGCAGATGGAATGGAGCTGTTGGAGGATGGGTAGAGACCCCCAACCCTGGGAGAGCCCCTTCTGGGCCCTTTGAAAGCCCCACCCTGCCCCCACCCCTGCCCATTGGCTTCACTTTAGCTAACTGTCTCCTTCCTGGGTGGTGTCCTTGAGCGCCTGGGCCAGGGTGAAGCATTTTGTTCTCTAGTCCCCCCATGCTCTTTGAAGGTCACATCTTCCCCTCAAAAGCACAGCGTTTTAACTCCCTTGTCTCTCCCCAATGCGTTACCCTGTGGGGCTTCCTTTCCCCTGTTTGTGTCCCACCCATTGGTGCCGCAGTGGCTGCAGGGATGGAGGCGGAGCTGAAATGGGTGGCCGGCCAGCAGCACAGCACCTGGCCGCCCCACTTACATAGACTGTAGCTGTCTGGTTACTGGACCGTTGACCTATATTTTTTCCCCCGTAGAATTTTTTTTGGTCTCAACTACTTTGGAGGAGAGAAAATGCTTCTGCCTCAGGGTGGCCCAAGTTTCACGTGCCTGTTGGGGGTGGGGTGGGGCCGGGGGCTGGGCCAGGGCCAGACCTTCTAACTTGTCACATGGAGTCTCTTGCAAAGTCACTATCAACTTCCGTCCTGGGGCCCCTCCAGGCCAGGTTTGGAGAGGGGTTCCCCCCACAGTGGGCAGCTCTGGACTATGTGGGTTGCCTCAGGAGTATCTGTAGACTCCGGGACCAGGGCTTGTGAGTGTCTCTTACATTTTCTCCCCTGCCCTGGAGTCCCTTGCCAGTTCTGTTCTTTTCTCACTCAAAAGAAATAATTACTTCCATACATAATCTTATGTTTATAATTGTGTATTTGTCCCAAAGAAAGCCTTCCAAATTCTGTAAGCTCAGGGCCCCACAAAACCTGATGTATCCCTGGGAATTCTGGTCTCGGAGCTCTCCCAGGGGACCCAGGGACCCCGGCATCAGGGGAGTCTCTCCTGTGAAAGAGGCAGACATTGTCACCCGCAGGCCTTGCTGAAGCATTCCTCTGTGCACTGGGCATCCATGTCAGATGCTCTGGTGGAAAGCAGAGAGGAATGAGCTTTGGCACGCTGCCCATCCCATCTGTAGCATGCCACTGTGGAACTCTGCGGCAGGTGAGACAGCAGAAAGCCACCAGGCCAGGGAGGGTTGCTTTCTGCTGGCTGCTTCCCCTGTGCCACACAGCTCTGGCATCTGGCCTTGGTGCCAATTCTGGCCAGTCCTTTTGGAAAAAAGGAGCCAGAAAACATACTTCTCTCTGGAACAGCTGTTCCATCAGGCCAGAGCTCCAGGAGGTCCAGGCCTCAACCTGGCTGGTTGACCGGAATTCCTAAATCTTGCTTTTAAGAGTCATGTTCTGCCAGATGGGAGAGATGCCTGCCTGGTTGGGACATCTCAGGACTTGTGAGCTCCGTGCCTAGGTCCCAATAGGCTCCTTAGATCTGCTCTTGCCCTGTATTATCTCATGGATGTTGATACAAGTCAGACCTGAAAGCCAGAGACAGAAAACCCTGCTCAGAAAATGTGTAGGGGCCCTTATGGATTATGGATTAAAGCTTCCCCATAGAGGTTCGCTTTCTCAATTCCTAACAAAATTAAAGACAGTAGAGAAGGCCACAGGGGAAACTTGCTGTCAGCAAGCAACGCAATCAACTTCAGATTTGGCATCCAAAGGAAGACACAGGAAGTTTTGGACTGGTGAGTAGTAGCTCAGCCCTCAACACCCAGAAATTGACAAAATCCTGAACATTCTCCTCAGTGCCGGGAATCTGAAAGGAAACAGATGTGAGTCGTGGCCTTATTATGCTTCCTCTTCTGAAGGAGCAGTTAAAGGGTGTGTGGGGAGACATAGGGGAAGCAAGGAACGTGATCTATTGGGCTGACTCAGCCAGTGGAAATACAGACTCCAGAACAACACAACACTCCAACTTGAGAAATTGATCTAAAGCCTGGGTTATTCCCCTGCCTTGGGAAAAATGTATAACATCCTCCTCTCTGGCCCCAATCAGGTGGCGTGAGCCTTGTGTAGGACATTACACAGAACCTCAGGACAGGAGGTCGCACAGGTATTCCAGCAATAACTGCCTTCACTTGGCTTCTGCTGAGCGCTCTTCTCCTCCTCCCCTCTAGACTACCAAAGATGTAAAGGATCCAAACACCCAGGCTCTCGCTTTGCTCCAGGGGAAAAACAGATTAGTTTCAAACAGTGGGGTGATGAAGATCAATAAGCCCCCTCCTCCTATCATGTTACAGTAGTGTAAAGAGCCACCAAGCCCAG
>PVIW01003540.1:48851-114438 GCA_004026585.1 Noctilio leporinus
AGTGGTCAGGGGGAACGGGGTTGGGGGGAGGGGGGAGGCAGAGGCAAAGAAGGGGAGCAGCTTAGACAAGAACCTAGTATAAAGGAACCATGGACATGGACAACAGGTGGGATTGACTTTGGGGGGAATGGGTGGGTGGGGAGGGGGACAGAGGGGAGCAAAAAGGGGATGGATGTAATACAACAACAATAAAATTTTTTTAAAAAGTATTCAATTAATACTCAAAAAAAAAAGAAATAGGTGCAAACATATGGCAGCAGATTATTAATGATAAATAGAGAAAACAGTGAGCACAAGAACAAGGGTTCCTTTCTTTTCCCTAAAAGGAAATTCTTCACATATAAAATAACAATAAGAACATAAATTTAATAAGTTGGAGGCCCAAAGTTGGGGTGATAAAAAAGGGAATTGATGAAGCCCTGGCTGGTAGCACAGTGGATAAGGTGCCGGCCTGCGAACCCAAAGGTCACAGGTTTGATTCCCCAGCCAGGGCACATAACCAGGTTGCAAGCCAGGTCTCCAGTCAGATCTGTGGCTGGAGGCAGGTGAAAAGCAACCATACATTGATGTCTCTCTCCCTCTCTGCCTCTCTCCCTTCCCCTCTTCCTAAAAATAATGAAATAAAATCTTAAAAAAGGGGGGGGGGGAATTGATGGAAAGGAAATTAATTAAAAACAAAAAATTTTATTATAGAACAAATAAATACATTAGAATTAATAAGAAAGAGAATTGACCCACTGAAACTCAAATTACTGAACTGGGGCATCAGAGATTTAAGAAATCAGAATCAACAGAAATGGAATACAGAAAAAGATGATCCAATTTAAGAATTATTTGATATCCCTGAGGAAGAGAAATTGAAAGTACAGAGAAAAGAGCTTGTCTAATACAGGAAAAACAGGACTAAGACTGCTGATTGAAAGACAAATTATGTTTCAGAAAAACTTGATTCAGAATGTTTAATACAAAGACA
The DNA here is from genome assembly GCA_004026585.1 of Noctilio leporinus. NCBI lineage: Eukaryota > Metazoa > Chordata > Mammalia > Chiroptera > Noctilionidae > Noctilio > Noctilio leporinus. Next base: position 49,825 of record PVIW01003540.1, read on the forward strand.
TATCACAGTTAAGTCATTGAAGTAAAAAAGAAAAAGAAAGAAAGGAAGAAAGAAATTAAAAAATGAAGATGAACTTCTTTAGGAATAAAAGCAAGGAGAAAAAAAAAAAAAGGCAACTATGACAGGGAAGATTGAGGCCAGCCTCAGATCTCTTCTTAGAAGAAAAAGGAGCTAAACCTACCACATTCTATGGGAAAGAAAATGAGACCAAAGAATATTATACCCAGCCAAGGTGATCCTAGTGTAATGGCAACAATGACATACTTTAACAGCCAACATCCTCCTTGAAAAAACAGCTTAACAATTCAATTCAATTTATTAAGAAATGAATTGAAACAAAGAATTTGCCAGTGGAAAAGCTTTGATCAAAGGACCAGGGGAGAGCATTGAATTCATTTAAATCTAGACTGTATACGAAGTGTCGACCAAAAAGTTGAGGCTGTAAAAAAGAATAAGAGCTGAAAGAGTTGCGACCCAGGAGCCAAATATAGGTAGCAACCCAAATGGCGGAAGAGAATAAAGAAGGGCTGGGTTTATAACAGCAAAACCCCGCAAAGTGTAATTCTTTCATGTATACAAGGGTTGCAGCCTAGGTTAATAGGGATGGGTTAGTTCCAATGTGCAAAGGAGGAAGGTGGAAACTACAAGGAGGATGTCAAGTCCAAATGTGTCCATGCAGCAGTTCCAGAGTGTTTATGACTCAGCTTTGAGAGGAGTTTAGCAACAATGTAGCCACTGAGGCACCAGCTGTGCATAGGCACAGAGGCCCCACAAACCTCATAGTTTCCTGACTGAATTTTAAATGACTCTTTTGGTAATGTTTATTTCATGTTTTTTTATTATTACAATGCAATTGCATAACTATGCAATTATGCTTTTACAGAACAGATAATGACTGTTATAAATCTGGATAATGCAAAGATAATTGTAGCCCTGGATGGATGTTTCAATTGGTTGGAGCAACATCCTGTGCACCAAAAGGTTGTGGGTTCAATCCCTGGTCAGGGCACATACCTAGGTTTAAGGTTTGATCCCTAGTGGGGGCAAATTAAGGAGGCAACTGACGGATGTTTCTCACTCTGGCATTGATGTTTCTCTCGCTCCTCTCTCTAAAAAAAATAATAATAATAATTAAAAAAAAAAAAAGGACACACATAAGAAAAGCCAGGAGGAAAAATGCAAAGAATCATGGCAGCTGATACATGCACATAATTGAAATATGTAATTAAAAAAATAACCTCTCAGTGGTTTTCAAAATTTTTGTTTAACCTCAGAGGTATCTTTTAGGAAGTAATATCTCTTGTGGTCAAGTCACATTATTTGAAGTTCAACTCTTCCTTCAGTTTCACTTCAATTTTAAATTCAACTACAGTTAAATTTAGTAACTTTTCATAAAAGAGCACATTATTATGGTTCAGTTCTTTTTGTTTTTTCTTAAGATTTTATTCACCATTTTTAGAGAGAGGGGAAAGGAGAGAGGCAGAGAGAGAGAGACATTAATCTATGGTTGCCTTCCACCTGCCTCCAGCTGTGGACCTAGCTGGAAAGCTGGCTTGCAAGGTGGTTATGTGCCCTGGCTGGGAATCGAACCAGCGACCTTTGGGTTCCCAGGCCAGCACCTATCCACTTAGCTACCAGCCAGGGCCCTGAAATAGAGTTAGCGGAGATTGCTACTGTCTCTTGATGTTGACTCTCCTAACATCTCCTGGAATTTTTAGCTGTACACATGATGACTGGAATAAAGACCCCATTTTCCAGCTCTGGCCTATGGAATGTACAGAGACTTGCCATGTGGCAGCTTCTGGAATCACTTGAGAGTTTTGCTCATTTTCTCTTGATCATCTTCATTTCTTCCTGCTGCTCAGAATGCAAAAGTCATCCTATGGCACCATAAGGCGAAGGCCTTTCAAACCAAGGCAACATAGAAGGTGCACATAGAGTGTCACGTCACTAGGCTGCCAGTCTGGGTAACAGGAGGAAGAAAGACACTTCCATCTTGGCAAGGCAACTGAACATGATCCTAACTCATCCACAGACTGACACACACATGTGGAAATTTGGTCTGCGGTACTATTGTACATCATTGGAAAATGAAACAATTGGGTTGGTACACAGGCAAGCAAATCAGTGATGGACCTAAATGAGACAAAAAATATTTTTTAGTATTTTTAAAGAAAATATAAACAGAATATCTTTGTGAATTTGAAGTAAGAAAATTTGGGTGTTTTTTTTTTTTAAGATTTTTAAATTTATTATTTTCAGAGAAAGGGGAAGGGAGAGAGGCAGAGAGAGAGAGACATCAATGTACAGTTGCCTTTCACCTGCCTCCAGCTAAGGACCTGGCTGGAGAGCTGGTTTGCAATCTGGTCATGTGCCCTGGCTGGGGAATCAAATCAGCGACCTTTGGGTTTGCAGGCCCAGTGCCCTATCCACTGTGTCACCAGCCAGGGCGGAAAATGTTTTTTTTTTAATTTTTTTTTAAAGAGGTGTCATGGTGAAAATCATAAAGGAAGTAACAGGAAAACTTGACAACATCAACATTTTAAACTTTTGTATGAAAAGAAACGATAACCCAAAGTAGAAGACAAGCAATAGTGAGTCTGTCATATTCAAGTTCAGTGAGGTGCCTGGGGTGTATGGGGTGCAAGAAGAGGGGGGATCAGCAGCAACAGGGACTATCAGCTTATCAAAAGCTCGGACTTCTACAGAAACCTTCCTCTGTGTGAAACTCCGCATCCTATACCCGTGGTTATTTAACTGTGGGACCACTCTGGGGGTGTATATAACATCTGTGAACTTCTCCTGGGTGTATAAAGGACACTTGGAAATACTGCCATAAGAAGTAGCACTCTTCCTTATGTGAAATGATTGTCGCATTCACCTTACATCCCCACAGCTGATACACTTCCTCAGTAGTTACCACCGGCAGCAGCATGGGGGTGGGGGTGAGGGGGAGGAGTGGAGGAGGAGGGGCCAGGGAGGAGAAAAACAGGAAAAAGGGAAATTGGAAATTTGGGGTTTGGAGAGTAGGTATAAATTTTCCTAGTAAAGTGAATGTATCCCAGGAGAAGGAATCCAGCTGTAATCTGGGCTTTTCCTTCTCACGGTCACCAGCTGGGGCTGGTAGAAGCAGATATTTTGAAATATGCCCAACTAGGGGAAGAAAAGCCCATTTTAAACAACCATTTTAAACATAGTTTAGGGAAGAGCCTCCGGCATTGTGATGCTGAAAATGGCATTTGGGCCAGATTTCTTACCAGTTATAGGAAAAGAAAAGACAACAACAAATAGGGCCTGGGATGATCAATTCAATCTCTCTCTCTCTCTCTCTCTCTCTCATCTCCTCTCTCTCTCTCTCTCTCTCTCTCTCTCTCTCTCTCTCTCTCTCGGCTCTGACAATAAGGCCTTTGTAGTCTAGAGAGGGAGGTTTTATTAAACATTTTTATTTCAAGCATAGTTTAAAGCCCTTTACTTATTTTATCTCATTTAATCCTGTGATGTAGGTACACAATTATTCTCATTTGGGGGATGAAGAAACGAGTCATGCACAGTTAACTAAATTCCCTAAGGTTAAAAGCTAGCAAGGGAGGAAGGCAGGATTTCAACCCAAGTGGTTTGCCATAGGTCCCGCTCGCTTACCCACTGCTCTGCCCATTCCTTGTGGAAAACTTGGCAATGTAGCAGGTGGAACACCAGTTATAAAAGGAACAAAGTGAAAATAGTCAGAAAGCTCCAGTGGGATGTCGGTTCACCTTAGGGATGAGCTTCCGTTGCCTGGGAGTGAGGAGAGGGGAAAGTCATCGCGGGGTTGGAAGGTCAACTGCCTGAAAGCCAGTGGAAGGGCAAGTGAGGGGGATCCTCTGTGTGCCAAGTCCAGATATGGGCTGCGGGCATCTCCAGCCCCCACAAAGACTCTGAGTAGGAGGGACCAGCAGGGTTGCTTCTGAGGAAGAAATTGGCTGGATGGGGCGGAGGGCGGGCAGGTGGTGTGTGTATGTGTGTGTGTGAGGGACTGGTGGAGGGTGGATGAGGCCAGTGGAGGAACGGGAGGCAAAGTTTGCCGCATTCCCAAAGATTGAACAGGAAAGCAGAGGGAAGGGGAAAAAAAAGAAGAGTCGTTCAGGGTCGTTCAGAGGACTGGGAGTTGGTTTTTTTCATTCGAAAATGGATGAAAAGGACCCCCTGGCAATATCCCCTGGCCAGAGGTGTTAAGTTTTCTGAGTTTTGGGCACGTGTTGGGTAGTGAGAAAAGCAGAGAATGTGCTTGCATTAGGAGCACAGATCATTTTTTCATAGCGCCCTGATTCCATTAAGGCGTCGCCCCAAACCCTTGGGGCGGGTAAGGTGAGGGTCACCTGCAACCCGATGCCTTGACTGTCGAGCTCGGCTTCTGTACCACACAAATCCGGGCCTGGCTGCGCATCCTGCGCATTCGTTGCGCAAGGAGCCAAACACTGGTCCCTCGCCCAGGAAGGCCGTCCGGCCGGACGCGCGGGTCCCGCCCTGGGTCCCGCCCTGGCTCTGACCAGAGCATCAGGTGGGGCCCAGGGCACCGGCTTTACGAGGCTGAGGCGGCCTCTCCTGCACCCCACCGGCCGCGGTCAGCTCATCCACGCTCCGGCTGGTGTTCCCAGTGCATTTGCAGGCTCCGACGTGGTGGAAGCGGCTTGGCAGGGGACACCCCTGCGGCGCACGCGGCACCCCACTCTCCATTGCTCGGCACTGGCTACCTAGGGCGCGGGCCGCAAGACTCCCACTCGGGCTCGGCCCCAGCCTCCCGGGCACACGCGGCAGGCCGACCGGCATCGGCCCCCCCGACACTACCCTCCCCGGCCCCCCAACTCGCAGACTACAAGTCCCAGCAGCCCCCGCAGCCGGCATCTCCCGCCTCGCCGCCGAGACCCCCGGCGGCCCAAGCGGCGGGGCTCGGGCTGCGCTCGTGGCTCTGCCGGGCGGGGAGGCCGGTCCCGCGGGCGGGGGCGGGGGCAGCTCCGCTCCTTCTCCCGCCGCCACCACCAAGGGGAGTTTCCAGGAAGTGGCCATATTGGATCCATTCAGCCGCAGCCGCCCGGGCGGAGCGCGTCCCGCAGCCGGCTTGTCTCCGTCGCGGCCCCGGGTGCTCGCCCCGGCCCGCCCGCCCGGTGCAGAGCTCGCCATGGCGGCCACGGACCTGGAACGCTTCCCGGTGAGGGCCGTGCGGGGCCGCGGCGCGCGCGGGGGGCGCGGGCGCGAGGAGGGGGCCGCCCTGGTGCGGGCGGGGCGCGAGCCGGCTGTCAGCGCCGCGCGGTCGGGCCTCGACGCCCCGCCGGATTGGGGCGCCCGAGCGGGCTGTTTGCGGCGCTGGCCGGAGTTCTGGGGCGTCGGGCGGGGGCGCTTGGCTGGGCGGCTGGCGGGGGCGCCCGCCTCGGGCGCAGGAGAGGCAGGCCCCTTTCGCGGGAAGGAGCAAGCAAATACCCGCCTGGCTCCGGCCAGGTGCGAGAACAGACTGGGGTCCGGGGTGCAGGGGGGCGCGGACACTGGGTACTCCGACCCCCATCTTCCTGGGTGTTTTTGCGCCGCCGGGGAGATTCCTGCCCGTGCAGGTGCTGTTGAATAGGCACCACCGGTGAGGAGGAGGCACTAGGGATCCGAGGGGGTCCCCAAATGCGCTCAGGGCGGTGGCCGATTGGGTCCTGAAGACTCTGGGCCTGCTTTGCCTCTTCCCCCACCTCGGTCCCCTGCTCCGCAAACAACCGACGGAATCCTGGGTGCGATTCCAGGCAGGTCCGGCCTCAGTGGCCAGGTCTGAGGCAGCCATTCCCCGGGAACGCAGGGATTCCAGATGCAGTCCAGTGAATGTCGATCGGGGCCCCAGTTCGGGTGTGCCGCGTGCAGGACTAAGAGCTCTGGTGGTCCCTGCAGGGTCCCAGGCCTGAGCTCACCAGTGGCCAACTTCCTAAAGATTTTTCTAAACCAGCCAAGGGAGGGGGATCTTCTGGGGGCTGTGTCTGCATGCCCCCTGGTGTCTAAGGCTGAATCTGGGTGTGTCTGGGAGGCTGGGCTGTGACAGTGAAGGAAGCTGTGTCCTCTTGCCAGCTTGTGAGGCCCTGGTCGCTGGGTAGGGGGAAGGAGAGCCCAGGGCTGTTGGGGGGGTTGGGGAGAATGCTGAATATGTGACTGATAAGGAATTGGTTCTGGGGCTAAATAAAGGAGCAAGGACTTATGTAATTTAGGCTATAAATACAGTCATCCGAATTTATATATGTAAATTTTCCCTTTAACCTGGAAATACATTTGTTGGTCTACTTTTGAAATATGCGTAACCAAAGCAGGAGCTCTGGATTTCATAACTTCTAGTCTGGCGTGTTTTATTTCCATTGGGGAGGGGGCTGTGTCAGTTAAGAAAGTTTCGATACAGGAGGAGCAGAATCGGAGATAGATGAATCAGAGATTCGCCTCACCTCTGCTCAGTACGCGTTGGAACTTATACCCAAGGAGGGCAGCGCTGGAATCCTAACAGACCCGCCGAGGAGTGGGAGGTCTGGAGACCTGTGAGTGTGTGCGTCTGTGCGCATTTTTTCCGTGCAGCTGACCAGAAAGTTATGTCTGGGTCTTGTCTGTCTGGGGCCAGACGTTGCCCTAACAGTTGGTCTTGCAGGTGGGAGTGGTATGTAGAGTAACCAGAATCAGACCACCTGACTTGCTGGCCATATCAGGCAAGTTATTTAACCCCTCAGTGTTCTCATGTGAAGAAGAGAATAAAAATACTGTCTTCCTTATAGGGTGGTTGTGAGGATTCAACAAGAGGGTCCAGGTGAGGTGTTCAGAGCAGTGTCTGGCACGTGGTAAGACATGACAGATGAGGTGTGATACCTGGTGCCCATGTGAAAGTGAAGGCTGACCCTGCATCCAAAGGCAGCAGAGAAGGGGTTCATTCCCTCCTGAGGGGCTTCCATCAGTGCATGTCCAGGGAGTGTCCTCAGGCTGAGCTAAGAGTCCCAGCTGTACTGCCAGACCAGCTGAAGGAAAGGCCCTTTCCTTCAGATTCTCATGTTTGCTCTCTGTGAGGATTTTGGGTGTTAACCCCATGGTGAGTGGAGGCGCAGAGGAGATTGACTCAGGGAAGGGAGGCCAGCCTGGGCTCGGCCCGGTTACTGTGCTGGGTTAAGCTGGATGCATGGGTGCCTTCCACACCCTCTACCCTCGGTGCCGTCAGACTCCTGGGAGGACTTGGACAGGGTTGAATTTGGGTGGAGACCTTGGGTGAGGTTTTGGCCTGAATTTAGGAGACTGGACTCCATTCTCCTCTCCTGGCTTGTCATCCTGGGAAAATAATTTCTTCCTTTATCTTGTTGTAAAGTGGGCATAGCCATGCTGATATTCTTCAAAGGGTGTGCTGAAGGTTAATTGCAGTCCATAGTGTGTTTGGAGATAGGCTTCGGTGTCTCTCCCGCCCTGGGGTTGACTTGGGTGTGAAGCAGAGGCCAGGAGGCTCTGATCTCATTGTGCCATGACAGGTCTGCACGGCCTTTCAGGCTGGCTTGGTGGTCACACCAGCCCAGAGGGCTGGAAACTGTCAGCCTGGAGCAGAGGTGCGTATGCAGAGTTGTATTTTGAGTTCAGTGTGTGCTGAGTTCATGCTCCCCACATAGCACAATGCAAACACCACAGGCTCAGCAGCCTTTGCACCACAGCTCAGACCTGCTCAGCCCTGGGTCAGCTCCATGGGGTCATGATGGACCTCTGGACAGACATGTCTGGGACAGCCATCTGAGGAATTTCTGTTGCCTCTTGTCCTCCTTGGGCAACCAAATTTCTGTCCACTCTTGACCTGTCTCTTTCTTACTGGGACCCAGTCTCGGGGGCTTTCCCTTTCTTGGCCCTGAGAGCCATCTCCTGGGGCAGGGTTCAAACTCTGTGGTGAGGAAGGCTTTAGGGCTGGGGACAGGAGAGCTATGAGAAGGACTGGAAAGAAGTGTGCAGCATGGCAGCCTCTTGCCTGGCATTCTTCCCAGCCAGTCACCCCTGCCCCCATGTGAGTTTTATCCCAAGTACCATCTGTCACTTCCGTTGTCACCCCTGAAATCTTGACACTTCCCCAAGAAACAGGCTATCCAGGGAGTGCCTCTTCCCTCCCTGAAGCTAGAGCTGGTGGGGAGGGACGGCGGGAGGCAGCCCTCTCAGCCACCTAACGCTGTCACAGAGCAGTGTCCCCCTGTCCTGTAAAAATGGCCAGGAACCTCCTTGCTGAGGTGTTGCAGAGGAGAAATTGGAGCTGAGCAAGAGACAGATGACTGTGTAGATCCCAGGCTAGGCCCCCAAGGCATGAGCGTTGCCAGTGGAGCTGTACGGGCAGGAGAGAGCCATATCTACCCCGGGAGAGGATGCTGCCGTGGTCAGCGTGCCCTCGTGCTAGTGGGCCTCCTCGTGGCGCATGAGAGGAGCCACAGCTGGGAGAGGTGGTGGAGGGCAGGCCAAGGGGCATCTTGACTGTACTGGCCCGGGTGTGCCTGTGATCCTCTGTCTGGTGTTGGGTGAGTAGGGCAGGCGACGGGGAGTATAACAGGGCTGCCCCAGGCCGCCGCTGCCCCATGTTGGTGCCCGTGTGCTCCTCTGCTGTTTCCCAGTGCCTGCATCTGTTCTGGGATGGGGGGTTAGGGTCTCCATTGCTGCCTATATTCCGCTTTCCAAGGGTAGGGTCTTACTCATTGTTAGACACAGGCTGCCTCTTCCCACTGGTGTTCAGACCACATGTGCCTTTCCCTGCTCTAGGTGGGCTGCCGCTGGATTCCCTGAGCCAGGTGGAAAGCACGGTTGCCTGGAGTTCCAGTACCTTCCAAGGCCCAGAGCACCTTCCCCCTCAGCTCCCGGGTGGGATGGACCACTCCCTTTCAGCAAAGCCCAAGAATGTGAATGTGTCCTGGCCGCAGTGGGATGGCTGCTCTTGGCCCCTTAGAAACCTGGTTTTAACAGGAGAAACATGAAATAAGCCGTCCCAACTTACTGACCGGCAGCCCTGGCTACCTGGCTTGTGCCTTCACCCCACGTGTCTGTTGCCGACACCTTGGCTCCCAGGTGTCCTCTTGATTTGGGACTGGCGTATCCTTGCCTGTCCTTCCCGCCTGGTCCAAGTTAGCATGCTCACCCCAGCACCCACAGGCATCCCTTTGGTTATTTCCTGTGACCTTTGACCTGGGCGTAGAGGCTTGCTGCAGGATCCTGGGACCAGAGCCTAGGCCTTTCCTGGGAAAATTCCTGGGATTCCTGTCAGACTCAAGGACAGTTGTGCTGCGACCATGGGCTCTGGCCAGAGGCCTCTGCCCCAGCTATTTCAGGCCCAGGCTGCTTGGAGGAGCTTGGGCAGGGGGTAGGTGGTTTGTGCCAGAAACAGGGGTGGAGAAGGCTCCCAGCGGAGCAATGACTCCTGGGTCCATTGCTCGACTTAACAGCTCTCCGGGGGAGTGGGCTTCCTGCCTTCCTGGCAGTGTGCTCAGGCTGGTGGGTGCCAGGCATGGGAGCCCTGGGGGCAGGGGTGGGGGAAAAAGTGTCGCAAGCCCAAGGTACCAGAGAACTCTGTGGTGGGGCAGGGGCGCTCTTGGTCCCGGATTCTGGAGCCAGATACACTTTCGGTGGGTATCACCTCTGTTCCCACCCCAACAACCAGTCTTGTTCGGGACGTGTGATCTTAGGGGGTATTTGTTGGTTTAGACGTTCAGCAGACTTGCAGTTCCTGCTGGATAAAAGCCTGTTTTGTGTGGGCAAGCTATGAGACATGGTTTCTCCCCAACCCCTACATCTCCTGTTGGTGAAAGGGGCGGCTTCTCTGTGCTGGGGATTTGGGCTGCTTCGGGAGGCTCAGACAGAGCATGTCCCGGTCAGGAAAGGACGCCCTGACTGTCCGCTGGGCTGCATAACAAAATGCCATTCTCCACTTTGTTCTGGACGCCAGGCATGGAGAAATGCAGCTGGCCCGGACACTTATTATTTTGGTTGTTGTCTTTGATGTGCCAAAGAAATGATGGCACAGGAGCCTGGAGCCCAGCACAAGTGCCAAAAGCTTGTGAGTGATTAGTGAAGGAACAATGGCCCTGTGGAGTCTCCCACTGTGCGTGGAGCTCTGAGCTGCCAATTCTCTGTCCTGGAGCTTTGAGGACAGCGAGAGCCCCCTGAACCAGCACCCCAGGGAGCTGGCTGTGTGAGAGGGCCAGAAGCAGCAGGGGCTGCCTCTCACTAGGGTGCCAGTTAAGTGGTTCAGCCCAGAGACTCCTCCTCAGAACAGTCTCCTGCTGTCCCCAGGCCCCCCAAATGGAGCCTGGGTGTCTTGTCCTTCTGGGTCACGCCCCTGCCAGACCCAGCAGGTTGCAGGCTGTTGAACGATGGGCCAGGTCCAACCCCCAGACTTGTTGTGCTGGGCCCTCGTGGTCTCAGTTTGTATTAGTTTCCAGCATTTAAAAATGAGGAGGTTTCACATAAAATTCTAGATTTCTGGCTTGTTGGGAAACTGGGAAGATTTGGCAGTACAAGGCCTGTGTTCCCACAGTTGGCTGGAGTTGCAGAATCATGGCCATTGTGGCCCGAGCCCAGGCCCAGCAGGTCCCCACTGTTCCCATCTCTCCCTGGGGGACCCCACACTGCCACGTCAGCAGTGGATTTAAGTGGCTGGAGGCATGGGAGCTGCAGGCATTTCATCTCCATTCAGATCCTGGCTGTGCCGTTCAGAGCAGTGTGGTCCTGGACCGATTGATGGCTTAATCTCTTGGTGGCTCAGTGGCCTCATCTGTATAGTGGAGATAGTATTAATAGCCTGTCTCATAGGGCCAATGTGGCCTCAATGAGAGTTGTGCCCGGTGAGCACCCGATTACTGTGAGCTGTTGGTCCTGTGCTGCTCACCTTAACCCATTCACAGTACCTGCCTGGCCTCTACAGCCTTTTTGACTTTAGATTGAATTAGACAGGCCCCTGAGGTCAGGGACCTGGTGTCCTCATCTTATCTTGGCAGCCACCCCAGTGTCTGGCACACAGCAGATGTGCCCAGGGAGCGTGCGGTGGGTGACTGAGTGAATGAGCTGGGAGCCTTGTAAGAGCAAGACAGTCGGTGTTACAGAGTGGTTGGTGGCCTGGGCATGGCCGCTCTCACATGCCAACTCAGCCCTGATCAGTTCTCCAGCCTCTGTGTACCTCAGTTTCCCTGCCTATGAAATGGGGATAGTAGGGGTCTGCCACACAGGCTGGGGACAGACGGTGGGGTGGGAGACTGTGTAGGGCCATGTGGTTTATTGGCACCGGTGGTCCTCAGCAACATCCATTCCTTCCTTTGGTTGTAAACCCTGAGATGTTTTCCTTTCCACACTTTTTCCTTCCCACATGTTTTCCTTCCCTGTCTTGCCTGCCCCTCCTTGCTTTCTCCCTGTTTTTCTGCATCTGAAGAGTTTCACTCTGGAGACTGTAGTAGCCAAGATGCTTTCAGCTGCAAGAACTACATTGCCCTCCTCCAGTAGCTTAAGCAGGGAAAGGGAGAATGGCCAGGGGTCAAGAGGAAAGCCCAGAAGGTGGGCAGACAGAGGCTGTCTTTTCCCTGTGATGGTCTGGGCTCTGCCACACTGAGTGGGCTTCAGCCTTAGCCTAGCTCACTCTCCTAATGGGCACAAGATGGCCATTGGTCATGCAGGCTCAACCTGGGATCATGCTAATTAGCTCAGGAAGATGGGGCCCCGTCCCCAGGGGTGAAACTGTGGTTTTACCTGCCAGCTTGCAGGGCAGGTTGCCAGGTAGCCAGTGGGAGACAGGAAGGTGCCCGCTGAAGTGTGCCAGGGGTGCTCTGGAAGCTGCTGGGGCCCCATGCAGGTCAGCAGAGGCCCCTGGGGCAGGCCCCTTGGACAAGCAGTGCATCTTGGACCAGACAACCTATATTTGGTTGATGCCAAATATAGGATCAGGGAGGCTGGCGTTAGTGACTCAGTAGAGCTGGGAGTTCAGATCCGTCTTGTCTTAGGAAACCCGGGGACAACGCTCTGTCTCCGGCAGGGCCACTGGCCGTCTTCTGCTCGTGCACGTGGCTGTGTGCACACATGGGCAGGAGACTGCACGCCTGTGCTCCCTGAGGCTCCTGAGCAGGCAGTGGCTGCCCCAGGACTGTGGCCCTGGTGTGACAAGAGTGCAGCCTTCCTGACAACTTGGGCATGAAGACCTTGCTGCACCCTATAAACGGCCCCAGAGAGGAAGGCCCACACTGTGAGAGGGAAGGCAGGCGGAGAAGCAGCTCATGTGAGAAACCCCTGTTTTTAGCTTCGGGAGCCTGGAGCTGTGAGAAAGCGGGGCCCACTCAGGAACCGGTGGCCTCAGATTCTGCGCGGTACCCTGCGCGCACCAGCTGACGGGGTGGGTTTTGGCAGCAGGCTGCAGGATGTTGGATTGCCTCCTGATTGCGTTGCCCTCGGAAGAAGAGGATGAATCAATGCAGAGCCTTTTCTGCAAGCACGGCGTGCCTTAAATTTTGGAGATTTTCAGTCTTGCCTGAAAAGGGAAAAGCTCTAGACTAACTGTCCTGTCCTCCATTTAATCGTCCAGGCTGCCACGAGCAGGTAGAACGGAGTAGGTGCTGCAGCTCTGGGGGCGGTGGGCGGCCGCCGTGGTGTGGAGGCGGTGGAGGACGGCAGTCAGTCATTTGTGAGTGGTAGTGTTGTTTAGCATGGTGGGAAGAATGGAAGACCTACCTCCCCAGCCTGCAGCCAACTTCAAGGTGCTTATTGAAGATGGAGAATCGGGATGAGTTAAAAAATAATAATAAAAAGGACAACTAACAGTGTAAGGAAACAGGGTGACTGCCCGGTGAGGGGCCTGGTCCAAGCACAAGCCAGGGACAAGGTTGAGTTTGAGAAGTGAATTCAGAGGTAAGCAGCTGGGGGGAAGGCCTCAGACCAGACCCACCAGGGTGTGGAATGCCACGCTGGGGGTTTGGACCTGACCCAGCACACCCTGTGCTCCATTCACTGAATTTGCTGTGGGTACCGGTGAGAGGAACTTCTTGAGTTATGGTCCCAGCCCTGGGGGACCTGGGCTTGGGTTGGGGGGAGTTGTAGCATGATTGCCTGGGGACAGGGGATAGGAAGAAAGGGTTGATTACGAGCATAGAGGCTCCATTGAGAGAGAGTCATTGGAAAGAGCAGGTTTAGGGGTAACTGACTCTTTGATGTGACAGAACAACTGCCCAGAGGGACCACAGGGGGCCTAAGCTGTCAGCATACATGCTGGGGAGCCATCGATGCAGGGCCACAGTGACTGAGCATGGATGGGGTTGGGGGTGGTGGGGGTAATCAGTGGAGAAGAGAAGCCAGGGGGCTCAGGTGGGAAGGGAAAAAATGGTTGGATAGTTCAGGCCGAGGTGACAGGCTGGGGCTGCAGAGGTCAGGGGACACTCAGGTGCAGTGGAGACCCCTCTCCAGGGCCCTGCAGCCTGGTCCTGAGCCCCCTCTGCCTCCGTGCCGGTACCTATTGGGTTGGCCAAAAAGTCTGTTTCATTTTTCCCATAAGATAAAAGACACATTTTTCATTTCCACCAATAAATACTGATTTGGATATCTTCAGTATGTTAGCTATCGCCCTTGTGGTATAACGTTGATTGCTCTCAGTTAATGTCCCAATTCGATTGCCCTCAACTTCAGCTGGTCCACCCCAGCCGTGGAGCATCGTCCAGTGAGAAATCTGCAGCATGAAACCTCTCAAGCCACTTTTGACATGTTCGTTCAGTCACAGCTCCTTTTTCATACACTGCACAAATCCTTTTTGCATTTCAGTTGCGTTTTTTGTATTTCTTGAAATAATAAAGCATAATAGGCTGAAAATGTTGCATATTTCCCTCCAGCTTCAATATTAAAATGGCTCTACAAAAATTCACCAATTTTGATTAAAAAAAAAAGATGCACACAGACATAACAGCTGTCACAATACAACCTAACAAAATTGTTTGGAATATCATTAAAGACAACTGCGTGCTACTAGAGCCCTCTTACGGTAAAAACCAAATGAACTTTTTGACCATCCCAGTACCTTCGACATCAGGGCTGTCCCCATCCTCATCAGTAGCTCCTGGGGCTGCCTTCAGCTGGGCCGGTTTCTTCCCTTCTGGTGCCGAGGGTGGGTTGAGACTCGGACCTGCTGCCCTGTCTTGTCCCTGCTCTTTCCAGCTGGCAGAGCGCGGAGGAGGCATGCTTCTGCCCAGCTTGAAGCTGGCCGGCGCCTGCTTGCAAGAAGGGCCAAGCCCTGGGAACTTTCCCTTTGGGGACAGCCTTTGATTCCCATTCCCCGGGAAGCCATGGGGATTGGAGCCTGACCTGACCCTCTGCTTCGGGTCCTGGTGGTTTCTTTTTATAGTGCTGTGGGCCAGCTCTGGTGGCCCCAGCTTCCTGGGCCCTGCTGCCGGCCTCTGCTAAGGCCAGGTCTCCACGTTCTCATCCAAATCCTCTGCCTAAACAACCAGGGCTGGGCTAGGGTGGGAGGGTGGCATGAGCCAGAGGCTGGGGGTCCCTAGAGAACCCTACTGGGGCAAGAGGGAGGATGCCCCAGGGTCATGATGCCCTGAGACCGGCCGTGAGACCCAGTGATGGCCCGAGCAAGTGCCAACCCTCTCAGCAGGGCACATGAGAAGAAAGGAGTGCGATTGCAGACCTGAACAAGGGGATGGAACCAGACCCCTCTGCTTCAGTAGGGGGCCCTGAGAATAGTTCTCTCCAGTCTTGGCCTCTTGAAATCTTGAGTTAGTTTAAGATGCAGAGACCTTCTGGGGCTGCCTCCTGGGTAGGCGGGCAGGTGAGCCCTCAAGGGCAGCAGCCAGGAGATGCCCCAGGCCCTGGCATCCCTTGCCTGCTCATGTTGAGTAGAGCCATGGGGTAAAGGACCTTTTCTGAGACGGATTCAGGGGCTCTAGGGCCCATTGGGTGCCCTCTGTGGAGACCTGGCCTGCAGTTGGAGCTCTGGTGTACTCATGTGGTATCCTGAGATTTGCTGAAAATTCCAGTAGGGGAGGGGTTAGACTCAGGTATATCCTCCCCCAGCTTGGCCCTTCTTCCCGAGAAGGCTCACTGCCTTACTTTGTTTTTCTCTTCGCAGAATGCCGAGCCGGAGCCGAGGAGCCTCTCCCTGGGAGGCCATGTGGGCTTTGACAGCCTCCCCGACCAGCTGGTCAGCAAGTCAGTCACTCAGGGCTTCAGCTTCAACATCCTCTGTGTGGGTGAGTGTCATGGCCTAGCCGGGGGCAGCCTCGGGCAGAGGATGGATGAGGGCCTTATGGGAGATGGGGTGCAAGGGGACCTCCTTTAGAGGGTCAGATGAGGCTTTGGTCAGTGTTTCTGCCAGGGTCAAGAACAGAGTTGGAGCCAGAGCCTGGCTCAGTGTTTCTGCCAGGGTCAAGAACAGAGTTGGAGCCAGAGCCTGGCTCAGTCGCCTTGAGAAGTAAACAGGTTTAGGTATGTGAAGGTGCTTTGTAGACAAGAGTGTTTATCACAGAGATTGAGGTTATTTGTTTATTTAAAACACACTGACTGTTGTTCGTACTATGCCCAGAACAGTGGCCACAAAACTCTTCCTCCGTCATAGTGCCATGTAGTAAGAGCTCCCTGCACATGTCTGAACAAAAACAGCCCCAAACAGGGAGGCTCTTGGGGACACCATGGGCCCAGAGGCACAAAGAGCTTGGCTGGACCCTCCTCAGGTGCCCGAGCCTTAGCATCTGCCAGCTGTGGGTGCCCCTCGGGACACAGCCTGTCCTCAGCTCCCCAGTGAAAGCTGATGTTGCTGGGGCCAACCGGCAGCAGCTAGGCAAGGCTCTGTTGGCTTCAGACCCCGGTCTAATGGACCTTCCATGACCACCCTGGACCTGGATGGGATGGCATGCAGGGAAGGTGACTAGGTCAGTCTCATTCAGGCCAGTGAAGGTCAGTGTCCAGGGTGTCTCAGCTACCTGGCTCTGTCTCTTCCTCCTCCCTGATGAAGAATCTTACACATTCTACATCACCATGTCTCCTGTCCAGGTCAGCCTTTTGGCTTTTTCTTCCATACATTGTTTCTGAGGCCACTGAGAAGGGATGGCTCCTGGGGACAGGGACAGTGATGGTTGCAGTGGGAGGCCCACCCCTCTCTCTGCCTTGAAGGCTGAGTGTGCCAGGGCCCTACCCAGCCTAGCCAACCACCGGGGACAACTCCAGTCTTGCCTCGGACACCCCTTCCACTCTGCTCCCCACTCCCACTCCCACTCCCACTCCCCAGGGGAGACCGGCATTGGCAAGTCCACACTGATGAACACGCTCTTCAACACGACCTTTGAGACTGAGGAAGCGAGTCACCATGAGGAGTGTGTGCGCTTGCGGCCCCAGACCTATGACCTGCAAGAGAGCAACGTGCAGCTCAAGCTGACCATTGTGGACGCCGTGGGCTTTGGGGATCAGATCAACAAGGATGAGAGGCAAGAGGCGGGAAGGGCGGTGGGAGCACTCCTCACCCGCTTCTGTCCCCACAGGGGAACAGGGGAGGGGCTGTCAGGGGATAGCTGAGGTCCTGAGGACCCTTTGGGAGTCAGGAGAAGGGGTCCAGACAGGGATCTCCAAGCTGTTTGTTTTGTGGGAGAGGGCCCGCGGGCAGGCCGCCTGCTCCTGGCCCTGCCTCCCAGTGACGGAGCTGTCTGCAGTTACAGGCCCATTGTCGACTACATCGACGCGCAGTTTGAAAACTACCTGCAGGAGGAGCTGAAGATCCGCCGATCACTCTTCGACTACCACGACACGAGGATCCACGTGTGTCTCTACTTCATCACGCCCACCGGTCACTCCCTCAAGTCCCTGGATCTGGTGACCATGAAGAAACTAGACAGCAAGGTGTGCCCCCCACTCCCCACTCCCACTTGTTCCATGTCTCGTAAGGTCCTCCAGGGTGGGAGGGGGCATTGTGTTGGCTGTGGTGTCATTGTCCTGCATGGTCCGCAGAGGCTCTGCGGGTGTGCAGCTAGCCCCCTTTACCTGGTTCTCTCTCTCTCCTCTTTGTCCCCCCTGCTCCAGTGAGCGCAGCCGCTCTGGGCTTTTTCTCCGGAGCTCTGTCCCCTGGGTCTGGCCCTGAGCCCCTTCCTCCAGCTGAATTCTTATTCTCAGCTCTGCTGGCTCTTGGCCTCCTCTCCCTCTTCCTGGGGTTCCCTCCCCTTTCCCTCTGCCCTGTGACCCTCTTCCCCACAGCGTCCAAATTTTTGCGCATTTTCTCTCTGTTAATTCCTAGTTCCTCTGCTCCCTTCCTTTCCCCTGCCCTTCTTGTCGTGGAGTTCCCTGCAGTCCTCCTGAGCCCACTGGGAGGGGGAGAGCCAAAGCCCACGATTGAGGATTTGAAGGGGGTGTGGGGATTGAGAGGACAGCGTCATGGGTCTGGCAGGGGGGGTTGGGGTCCTGGAGGACGTGCAACCCCGCAGTCACTCATTAGCTCACGTGACTGCCGTCCCCATCTCAGGAGTAAATTTTCGCTGTGAAACTGGGACAGCCTTAGCCTGGGACATTCTTGAGGTCGTCCTGTGGCTACTGCTGATGGGTCATTTTACCTGTTTAGAGGGGCCCTCAGCCCTCTGCCACTGTTCATATTGGGTCCCAGGCAGGTTAAGACCTTCAGAGAACTATGGGTCAAAGCTAGGTATCCCCAGGGCACTCATTTGGGGGCTGGTTTGGGGGAACCAGGGCTGTAGGAAGTGCTACTGCAACCTATCCAAGTGGCCTCAGGAAGCTGGGTTCAGGCTGGGCCTCCCCAGGGAGCCCCTCTGTTTCTCTGGCTTCCTGCCCTTCTGGGCAGGGCTGTCCGGTCAGGGAGCAACATGCTGTCCCCTCTTCTCTGCTCCTGGCAGGTGAACATTATTCCCATCATTGCCAAGGCTGACACCATCTCCAAGAGTGAGCTCCACAAGTTCAAGATAAAGATCATGGGCGAGCTGGTCAGCAATGGGGTCCAGATCTACCAGTTTCCCACTGATGATGAGGCCGTGGCAGAGATTAATGCCGTCATGAATGTGAGTGCTGGGCAGGGGCCTCGGCTGTGGGGCCAGAGGGCTTGGAGCCGGCACAGGGCTCTGACAAGCCCTGGGAAACTCAGGTTCCCTGGGTTCCGGTGTTACTCTCCCCAGGAAAGACTGCTGGGTATTCGGGAACTGGCCAAGTCCTATGTCCTGTGGACAAGGGACAGGAGGAATGAGGTACTGGGTTGGTAGCACAGCTTCCCCACGTTCGAGCTTCACTAGATACGGAGTCAGGACAGGGACTGAAAGCTGTTGGGCTGAGCAGGCAGGAGATGGGGGCTGGGAACTCAGGGAAGAGCCAGGCCCGTAGGTCCTCTTAGGGAGCATCTAGCGGCCCCAAGGGATGAAAGGACACCCTAGAACACAAGGAAGGAGGTGGGTGGGTTTAGCCCACTTCTCTGTTTGGAGGTCCCAGGATACTTCTCAGAAAGATAACTGGAGAGGGAGCGTCTGGCGCGGTCTGGGTCAGCCCTGTGCTCACACATCCTTGGGCCCGTTTCCAGGCACACCTGCCTTTTGCCGTGGTGGGCAGCACTGAGGACGTGAAGGTGGGGAACAAGCTGGTGCGAGCACGGCAGTACCCCTGGGGAGTGGTGCAGGGTGAGTGTGGAGTGGGGAACACAGCCCCAGCTGGGGGCCAAACACAGTCCTGCCCTGCCTTGCTGCTTGCAAGCCCATGTGCTGCGGCTTCCCTGCACCCCCACTGCCCGTCCTGGCCCTGGTGCCCTGTCCTCCTGCCCGCTGTGTGCCTGCCTGCCTGCCTGTCTGCCTGCCTGATGCGCCCCGTGCCCTCTGCTTGCAGTGGAGAATGAGAATCACTGCGACTTTGTGAAGCTCCGGGAGATGCTGATCCGGGTGAACATGGAGGACCTTCGCGAGCAGACCCACAGCCGGCACTACGAGCTCTACCGGCGCTGCAAGTTGGAGGAGATGGGCTTCCAGGACAGTGACGGGGACAGCCAGCCCTTCAGGTGCCATCCTGGCCGCAGCCAGACCGCCGCAGGGGCGTCTGTGAGCCAGGGAGGGAGGCTCGGGGTCCCGGCGCCCTCCTGCCCCCCAAGCCCACGCCATTTGGCCGCTGTGGCTCCCCCTGCCCTCTCCTGCTATAATCTCACCCCTGGTTTCGGCTCTGGGTCCCCACAGCCTGCAGGAGACCTATGAGGCCAAGAGGAAGGAGTTCCTGAGTGAGCTGCAGAGGAAGGAGGAGGAGATGAGGCAGATGTTTGTCAACAAAGTGAAGGAGACGGAGCTGGAGCTGAAGGAGAAGGAGAGGGAGGTGTGTGCTGGGCCGGGGCTCTGCGGGGAGGCCAGGACCTGCCTGGGTGGCCCGAGGGCCCAGCCCTTTCCCGGCCCCCACGGCAGCCTGGGCTCCCCTCTTCTGCCCCCAGCTCCACGAGAAGTTTGAACACCTCAAGCGGATCCACCAGGAAGAGAAGCGCAAGGTGGAGGAGAAGCGCCGGGAGCTGGAGGAGGAGACCAATGCCTTCAACCGCAGGAAGGCGGCTGTCGAGGCCCTGCAGTCCCAGGCCCTGCACGCCACCTTGCAGCAGCCCCTGAGGAAGGACAAGGACAAGAAGAAGTAGGTGGTGGCTCCCTGCCCTGTGCTGGCTCTTGCTCTCTCCTGGGTGCCCACTCTGTCCCCTCTCAGCTCCTTTGTGGTGACTACGGCTTTCAGTCACTTGCTTGCTGGCTATTTTTTCTCTCATTTTCACTTATCCTTTCACCTCCTTACTCACCTTTCTTTTTCTTTCACTGGTGATCTTGATGTCTCAGGGGACCCCTTTCCCTTTCCCTCCCTCCCTTCCTCTTTCTCTCTCTCTCTTTCCATCCCCCCTCCATTCTCCTGCAGCCCCCTCAGAGTTGGGGTGCTGAAGGCTGGGCCACACGGGCAGGGAGTGTCCCCTGAGAGTGTGTAGGGTCTCAGGGAGATCTTTCAGGCCAGAAGAGGGACAGGGCCTGGGAAGATCAGCATTTCCTGAGGTTCCCAGAGCTGCTGCGGAGTCTGCTTGGACAGCTGTGCTGCTTCCCCAGCCCCAAAGGCAGGGGCCAAGGGACCCGGTGGCTGGCAGGTGGTGACTGAACAGCCCAGGCTTGACCCCAGCCAGTAGGGAGCCCTGGGCCTGTGATCACTGCCGGGCTGACAGAAGGACAGTAGCTCCTGGCCCGGAATGGAGCTGCCCCCAAGCAGAGGCTGGGGCGCCCTTCTGAGTGGAGATTTAGGAGGAGCAATGCCCTTGGCCAGTGGCTTTCCCAGCCTCAGGCGTCCGCTGGCAGATTGGCCAGGCGGGGGCGATGCAGAGGCACCTTCCCTTAGCCTTCTGTCAGCCTGTTTCTGCTCTCACTGGAGGCCTCCCTCCCCTCCCCTACTTCATTCAGTGTCCCCCACCCCATCCCACTGGGGGAATCTCACTTGCCCTTGCACTTCCCAGCCCCTGGCCTGTGTCAGCCACCTTCCTTCCTTCCTTGCTGGCCCAGGAACTAAGCAGGTGTGCCCATCTTGACCCTCATTTGTAGTCTCCATGGAATCTTTTTTTTTTCCAAAAAAATGTTTGGGAATGTGAGTCCCAGGCCCTTCCTTCCCAGGTGGCAGGAAGTGCCATGGTCAGGGCCATGCAGCACCTAGCCCAGTGGCCCTGGGACGTGTCTGGCACTAGCACTCTTCTGTCCCCCAGTGTTGCATTCCCTAAAACACACATGCCTGTGCACACACATACAGGCACACGCACACTGTCTTTCTTCCCCATCGTATACTCGGACTCGGGCATATACCTGCCTGCACACACCATCCCCAGGCACACCTGCCCAGAAGCACAGACACATCTAAGGAAATGAAACTTAAAGAACTTCTCCCTAGGGGAGACCAGGGGACAAAGTCAGGCATTTAGAATTAAAAGCTAATTCTCATTCCTAAGGCCTGTCCTCTGCTTTGGAACAGACCCTCCTCCATTTTTTAGTCTCTCCCATGCCAACTGCTGAGACATGAGCCCCTGCCTGGCCCCTAGGGAGGACCCCAGCCTCACATTCCCCTCAGCCCTGTGCACCTGCCCTCTGCTTTCCCATTGCGTCCAGCCTTCATCTTTTGACCAGCTCTTGGCTTGGTGAGTGTGGGCGCTTTGTTCATTGGAACCTGTGTGGGTTTCAAGCCAACTGCTCGGAAATTTGGTTTTTCATGGAAGGGGGTGTGCAGGTCTGTGACTCCCAGAGTGGCTTTGTCCTGTTCCCTGCCAGCTTGGCTGAGGCCATAAAGAAAAGCCAGGCAGAGTCCCCCTTGGAAATAAGCCTAGAGGAACCACTCAGAAACAAAGACAAAGAAAGACCTATGGCCAGGCCAGGGTCTGAGGGCCAGTGGGTGTGGTGCAGGCCAGCCGCCAGGACACGGCACAGCTCTCAGGGAGGGGGCTCGTCCCTGGTGTCAGGTCCCCTTGCTTTCCCCACGTGGCCTGGACCTGGAGAACGGATCTTTTCTATTTGCTGGACATGCCAGAAAGCTTCAGTCAGTTTGGCCTCTGGGAGAGAGCACTCTCCTCCCAGGCAGGCCTTGCAGAGGTCGGGTGGGGTGGCTGGGACACCCCCCCCCCTCCTTCCCTGGTCAGGGGAACAGGGTGAGTCAGGAGTGCATTTAGAGGGGGGTTAGTTGTGACCATTTAGTTGAATGGTTTTGATTGGTTGTACTTACTTATTCTTTAAGTTTTAATCCATTTTTGCAAAATTACTTCCCAATCAGATGTTGACTCTCAGCCTGGGACGCCATAAACTGAAGCAAGTTCTCTGCTTTGCTTGTGACAGATGCCAAACTGACTGCCCTTTCCCAGTGTCCATCTTGAGCTGTCTTTTACTTCTGTTTGATTTGGTCATGTGCGTATCTTTTAATGTGTCTGTTTTTGTTCTGTTTGTTTTATTTTTATTTTTCAGTTAACGCACGCACAGACTTACATGTCAAGAGCGGACTTTAGACTTTCATGTGTTAAGTTGCTTGAGTTACACCTTGTGGCCCTTCTCCCATAACATGGTGTGAGGATGGACTGGGAGCCGATACAGACTCCAGTGTTTACAGCCTCGCTGTGTCCCCTGCCCCGACCCCCAGGCCGCCCTGAGCCTGGCGGGCCACCCCTGTCTATGCAAGCACGACAAAGCCATGAATGCTGGAATCCAAAACTGACGAGGTTTGTTTTTTTCAGAGCCAGTGGCTGGTCTTCCATTTACAGTGTCACTATTCCCTGATGGAGCGGTCACATGCCTGCCGCTGTAGCCAAGGCCCCGCCCGCGGTGCCCGGCCTGTGTTCAGCGTCAAGATGGAGACTCATGCGGCACCCTAGGTGTGGCCGTGTGGTCTGGGGTACATGCTGCAAAACGTGCCCCATTTCCCTTCATTTTAATTTTTCTAACCTAGAGCTTAATTTCAATAATAACATTTAAAACACTGCTAAATTTTTATTTTGGCACGAGTGTAAACACAAATAATATCCTCTCCCGTTATTTTCCTGAGTAACACGGACTCCCTGATTTTTAAAAACTAAGAACATGTCTAAACCTTTTTTTTTTATGTAAAAGTATCCCTATAATCCATAGGGAGAGGTGGGTAATAAACAGCCTGTGATGACAGCGTTTGGAATTTCTTTATGGATGCAGGTGGGACAGGAACAAGACCACAGCCAGTGTCCTCACTGTGAATGTAAATGGAACAGCAGCCCAAAGCCCTTGTCTGTGTGTCCCCATGTGCTAATGTAGGCAGAGACCAACTCCATGTGTGTGTGTTAAGTGTTTGACTCCAGCTAAGACCCCCCAAACCATTCCTGCAGATCCCAAGTGCACGGAGTGCTCAGCCGGGCAGGTGTTTTCACCCCACAGTCCCTGTTTCCTTTTTCCAGCTGAGTCACAGGGCAGAAGAGGAAGGTGTCTGGTGTCTCTCAACAGTTTAAGACAAAACTGCCATAAAAGGAGCTTTTCCTCTTCAGCTGCATTCTTAAGGGGTTGCTTTAAGCAAGGACTAGCCTCATTGATTCTTCCATGTTCCTGTTGGCTGGCAAGCCACTAAGAGAATCGGGGTTGAAACTATGGCCCGATAACATGGGAGGCAAGAATGAATAGATGAAGGGAAGGACTGCGCTTCATATTGCTAAAGCCCTGTGCTGGGCACAGGCGGCCCGAGGGACACGCAGCTCTGCCCTAAGGGACAGCACAGGCTCGTGCATGCCCTGGCTGGAAGCCTTAAGCAGCTACACTGATTGATCTGGGGTGATGTTTGTTTTTTCTGTCCTCCTTGCCTCCTATTGCCTGCATTATGGATTTGCAGGACCGGTCCTGGCTTCCACCTGCCCTTCTGAGGTGGTGCTCCATTCAGAGTGGGGTGGCAGGGTGGGCTGTGTGAGTCCACGGCAGCAGGGCCAGAAAAAGGCAGCTTTTGCATGGGAGGGGTCCTCTCGCCAGGAGCAGAGCAGGCTTTATCGATGCTCTGAGTGAGCATTCTCCCAGTGGTATGCTGTGCTGTGGGTGGATCCAGATTTTGAAGGGGTGGAAACTTGAACTATTTAAGAAGCCTTCTTCAAGAAAAAGGACATGAATCCACAGTTAGGTACAGGGCCTTGGAAGGGGCCTCGCAGGTTAGGCTTCATTAGCCTCCCAGCTGATCCACCTGTGGTGGTGGCTGGTCCCCGCCCACCCCCTGATGCTTCAGTGTGGGTATCCAAACAGGTAAATCAGCACATCTAAGGCCACTTTGCAGTCGACTTGTCTTTAGGGTAATTATATGTCTGAAAGTATATAAACTTGGGCAGAGTGTGACCTGAAGACAGCCTCTGTTGGCTAATGTACTTCTGAGGATGAGGCTCAAGGACCTGGTGGGCTCACTGGTTACATAAGAAATGAGGACTTCTTGTTCATGAGCCACCCATTCATCCACCATGGCCTGTGGGTCCCCCCCAGGGCATGCTGGAAGGCCAGGATTGTGGCTGGTCACCTGCCTGCAGGAGGTCTTTAGGGGTGGGAGGACCTGTTATGGTTGCGTTTTCTGGGGACTGAGCTGCCCTCCAAGGTCCTGTCAGCTTTCGTGAACCTCACTGTACTTCTCTCCCTATGCTGTTTGTGTTTGAAATTTTGTCATCTCCAGCTGAGTCCAAACTAATCCTCAGTGCACAAGGTGAGCTGAAAATCTGCCATCATTTAACAAGCTACCCCTCGTGGAACGTGGCCCCTGCCTACAGGGTCTGATCTGCCCTCCTTTTCCTTCCCAGTGTCATTGGTCAGTTATTTAGGCTCAGTGGGATCATGCTGTGTTTACTATTGTGTCTCATGAATCAAGTTGGTTTGGGGTAGAATCATCATCTAATTTATTGTGCAAACTGAAAGGTTTGAGCGAAAGGAGATGCTGTTAATTATTCCAGTTCAACAGGCATAAGCCGGAACTGTCTCAGGCAAACCAGGGGGGCTTGGTCACCCCAGTTACGGGGAACAGAGCCCAGCGTTTGTAACGGGGCAGGCCGACTACGTGCATGTCTTTGGGTCTACGTGTGGGTTCCTTGTGAAGTGGGGCTCATGTTACTGGGCTCACTAGTCTGTTACGTTAACATGCTTTTCTAAAACCGCTTCCCTCGTTAATTCATTTACTCCTTCATTCATTGACTGTTTTTTGTTCCTTTCCATTCACTTTGTACTCATTTTTTTTTCTTTCATTAAATTTGGCATTTATTTTGAGTTTTTTTGTGGTGTCTTTTTTGGACAGTAGCTTTGCTGACTTAACACGTTTCCTAGCCTATGAGTCTGCTACGACTGTAGTAAAATACAGCTTGTCTTCTCCGTGAGCTCTGTGGGGTGGGTCAGCTTTCGTAGGGATTACAGGAGGCCAACCCAGCCCTTGAAGAGCTTGTGTCCTTGTGAAAGAGGTGTGACATGGGCCAACTAATACCGAAGCCCTTGTTCTGTGCCAGACATTGCTCTACAGTACATTACATGCATTAATCACTCTAATCTTCATAATAATTCTATGATTAGGTATCATTTCCTCCATTTGACAGCTAAGGCACAGAGAACTTAAATAATTACCCAGGGTCACACAGCTAGTAACTGGATGTGTTGAGGTTTGAATATTGGTAACCTATATACCCTTAATTCCTGAGCTATCGCTGCTGTTTGGCCACCTTACGGGTGGTAGGAGAAGAGTGCGAACGAGCTGTTGCTGAAGCGTGCTCTCTGACGGTGTGGGTTGGCAGGCCTGAGGTGGTTTTGTAGAGGTGGGATGCCCTGGCAGGTAGGCAAGTACTTGGCGGAGGAAGGGAGTGATGACAAGTTATGAGGTCCACTTGTGAAGGAGCCTTCTCTGTTGGACACTAGACTAATCTCTGGGAAGGCCAAACGAGGAAGTGGGATTGACATCGGGGAACCGAGAGCCCAGCAGGGGGACTGGCACAAGACATCCCTCAGCTCTACCCACCTGGAGGCAGGGAGCAGGAAGTGGGGAGGGAAGTCTTCACCAGGCTTGAAGGACAAGGGTACCCAAGAAGCGAGGGGAGGGCTTTGGTGGTGGAGAGAATGACACTGTACCACCCGGCTCACCCATTAGAGGGAAGTATGTTTGATAAATTTGAGAAAGGTCGGTGCATGATGCTCACCAGCCCTGCACCTCCCTTGCCCATCTGAGCCTTCTGTGTCCACCTTCTGCAGCCATAGCCCTTCACCAATTCCTGTCTTCTGTGGTAGGGACGAAAGGAAGATGGACTGTGTCCATGTTTCTCCCACCACAATCATCCCCCATCTCTGGCCTGAGGTAGGATGTGCACTCATAATCTCAAAAAGAAAAAGAAAAAAGAAATAAAGAAAAGGAAGGAAGGAAGGGAAGAAAGAAAAAGAGAAAAAAAGTTAAGAGTAGTGTGAGATGGGACCCGGGACCCCAGTGTAGTCTTGAACAGCATAGAAACTTGTTTTTAAAACTCACAAGTGGTACTTCGGCAAATACAAAAGTGTGCTTTGCCAAAGATGAGGAATGTTACTTGCAGAAAGATGAGGCTGTTCCTTACCCCAATACTGGGGCTCACAGGTCTACCTCCTCTCTCTCTTTTTTTAAAAACAACTTTAATATTTATTTTATTGTAATTCTCACTCAAGGACATGCTTATTGATTTTCTTATTAGAGAGGGAGAGCGAGAGGGAGAGAAACATCAATCTGTTGCCTCTCATACACAACCTGACCTGGGACAAAACTCGCAACCTAGGCATGTGCCCTGACCAAGAATTGAACCCACAACCTTTTGGCTTATGGGACAACATTCCAGCCAAGTGAGCCCTACAGGCCAGGGCCTACCTTCCCCCTTTGAAATTCAGAGTTGGATTAGCTCTGGGGAACCCAGCTTGCATCCAGACCTACCTAGTGAAGAGGTCCAGGCACCTCCCACCAGTTCCCCAAAGTCAGGGACACCCTGAACTGGTGTGGGCTCTCCACCTGAATCCCACCCCTCCCACTGTGCTGCCCACTCACAGTGGAAAGAAGGAGGCAGAGGACAGTCATGGTTACCGGTGAGGGCTGTGGCCATAGGCTCCACACTGCCCTCAGCATCACCACCTGTGCTGGACTGGAGGACAGTTATTGATAGGACCCAGAAGCTGGTATTCCAGCTGCGTCTGACTCAAGTCTAAGTGCATGGTACCCAGTATACGTCAAATAAAACCCAGACAGGGTTGCAAGGACTTCAAGTTTAGCTTCTACAAAATCTTTAGCAAGCAAATTTATTTCCAGAAAAGGTCAGGATAGGTCCTGTCTGCAGTGCAGACAGTAG
Source organism: Noctilio leporinus (assembly GCA_004026585.1). Classification (NCBI taxonomy): domain Eukaryota; kingdom Metazoa; phylum Chordata; class Mammalia; order Chiroptera; family Noctilionidae; genus Noctilio; species Noctilio leporinus. The sequence goes on from PVIW01003540.1 coordinate 76,604, forward strand.
AACAGTGTATGTGGACCTTGACCATTTTGTGCCCAGTAGCAGATCATACTCCCCACAGCTGAGCATGTTGACGGAAACTTCACATGGGAAGAACTTCACAAACCACCTGAATGTGTGACTCAGGCATTCACATCCCGGCACTGTGCACACAGCTGAGATGCCAGTGGGGCTCCACTGCTCCAAGAATGGCCGGATAGTGTCCCAGCTTCATCGAGACAGCTGGCTTCTGCACGACCACGCTAATGACCTCCCCCTCCTGTCAGCACAGCTGGAGCAGGCACAGCCTCAGAACCTACTCATCTCGCAGCTGCAAGTCCCACCACCCCCATCACAGGTCACGCCTTGTAATGTAGCATCCTTTAGCATAAAAATTTCTCTAGTTAAGCCAACCAACTCCTTTGCTTAAGAGTAACAAAGGAAAATTACTTTTAAAGCATTCTTTATAATGCAGTCCTTGTAAAAAGAACAGGTGAATCGTGGCCCAGCCGGGGTCATTGTATCTGGGGAGACTGACCTATTTTTGCAGCTGCAGGCAGCCAGGCTGGGACCAAGTGCTGCATGTAAGCCTGGGAAGCTGAAAGGGCCTGGTCAGCTTTGGTAGGCAGAGCAGCAAGAACTGTTCAGTAAAAACCAGCCGGCCCTTTGGTCTGAGCAAGGCCTTCTTCAGGCCTCCTATTTTCGCTGCCTTGGGGACTGGTACTGGCTCTTGCTGGACACGCTCACCAGGAGAAGGCCCAGGGGAAAGAAGGAGCATGGTCCTGATCTGCCCTAACCTTTGGCGACCCCAGCCTTTCTTTCCCCTCTCATTTCCTTCTAAGGACCCAGGAATTTTTTTCTCAGTTGTTCTTCTAGGGCCTTCTTCCTTGCTTATTACAAGATCTATAAAGCCTAGACTTTCGAGGAGGCCAAACAAGGAGAGGTTGCCATTAAGTTCTGAAGGGCACTGGGTAGGCGCAGCAGCTGGCAGGTGAAAGAAAGGTTCTCTGGACAGAAGGAGGACTAAAGATTTCTCAGCTGCTGCTGTACCAGTGCCCTGCAGTGGACCAGCTACCCAACACTGGCCTGTAGTTACAACAGAGTGCTCATCTTGGATGCAGAACTTCTATATTCTAAACAATGAGCAGTGGCGTGTCAAAAGGTTAGCGTGGAGCAATTTAAAGAAGGTCCAAGCCCTGGCTGGTGGCTCAGTGGATAAGGTGCTGGCCTGCAAACCCACAGGTCGCTGGTTCAATTCCCCGGTCAGGGCACATAACCAGGTTGCAAGCCAGGTCTCCAGCCAGGGCCTTAGCTCGAGGCAGATGAAAGGCAACCATACATTGATGCTTCTCTCCCTTTCTTCCTCCCTCTCTGCCCTTCTTACTGAAAATAATGAATAAAATCTTTAAAAATAAGAAGGTCCAAAGCCAGAACTTCAGCACACTAACTGTACCATCTCAGGGACATCCATCTCTAACTCAGTAAGCCTGTCATGAGTCTAACTATGCACCTCATTCTACCCTGTCCATCCCGAGGGACTCTGACCCCACCCCTACCCCAACCCCCTAGACTTATGTAGAGGGTGAGAGGTCTGAAATGCATACTCCTCCATATTGTGCAGGGTTGCTTCCTCCTGAACTGGACATGTCCCTCCATCCTCTTAGCTATAAGGTGGCCACCGAGATAAAGCTTTCCTCACCGTCAGAGAAACCCACCATAACTGACCCTGTGAAGGGGCCATGCAGCCCAAACCCAAGTGCAGAGGGCATGTTGCATGTGGGCTAGCTGTGAGGTAGACTTCATGGCCATCATGGCCAGAGCATCTTCTGGAGTCCACAAGGGCAAAGAAGGGCCATGGGTACCCTTTTGGGGACAGAGAGCGGCAGCTCAGGAAGAAAACGGAGAGCATGGTCTGGGGCAAAGCTGATGTCTTCCTATGCTTTCTTTAGCAGATCAGATATAGGAGCACACCAGTCGGGCATGAGCCTCTCCAGCTCTAAGGTGATGATGACCAAGGCCAGTGTGGAGCCCTTGAACTGCAGCAGCTGGTGGCCCGCCATACAGTGCTGCAGCTGCTTGGTCAGGGACGCGACGTGGCGGGAAGGATTCCTCTGAGGCAGCAGCTCCACCACGTGGGGCCAGCCCATGACCACCTCGGAGTGGAACTGGACATTGTGGTTTTTAATGTTAGAACAGAAAACCCCATACTTTTCATATATCAATGACCAAAAGTGCAAACAACTCAAATGTCCATCAGGGAACATCAAATGTTACCCACCCCTTTCATTTCTATCCATGGCCCCACAAGGGGCCTGAGGCTTAATGCCCATTCTGTGGTCAAACGAAGCTTCAACCTTGGAGAGAAAAGGCAGTCTGCTTTGTAACATGGCCTTAAGAGGCCCAAAGTACCAAGATAACAATGTTTCAATTCTGAAAAGTAGCAGTGCTCTTCAAGATTAAGGCAGCAGCAAAGTTACTTGTATCTGCTTGACATGAGAAAAAGAAACTCTGCAACTTGGCCACAGTGGCCAGTTTTCATAATGAAACTGCATCCATAATGAGCATACAATCCTCATGCTTCCTAACAGACCAAAACCCCATGACATTTCCACATGACATCATTTTGCCTTACTAACAGAATCATATCCTTAAGGATGACCATCATTCCCTAACTGAAACAAATACAGACTAATATGTTATTTTTTAAGTGCCAGATAGATCAAGATGGTCTAAAGCCTCAATAAGGATTGTTTGGAAGTGAATAAAGACAGCTAAGTGAATGTGTGAAGTGTGGCAAAAGCAGACGGCTTTTTATGTACAGTATTCATAGAATGGAAAGTTAAATATTTTTGCAATGTGTATTTAAGAGAAACTCACCATAATATAATAATGCCGTCTAAAAATCTTTGTAAAGTTAACTTAATGTCCTTTAGCAAGTGGGAGTCTGGTGAAACTGTGTTGGATTTAAGATACATTTTCACTGTTCCGTGTGTCATGAGCTGTGTGGGTCACCTGACTGTGGTGCATGTGCCAGGATGTGTGCACGCTTGTGTTTGGCTGTCCTCTGTTGCGAGCTGTTCCAAAGGCCTTGGGGAGACTCTGCAAACTTCTTGTATTTACTATGGTCAAGAAGTCCAGCAGCATCCCCATAGAAGGGTCCCAGTGCAGTCTGTCCAAAATAGCCAGCTCCATCCTCAGTGACTCATTCAGGGTAGAGCCAGAGCCATAGTGCTTTATGAAGTCCTTTCTGCGTGGAATGAACTGTAAAAAGAAAATAAAGAGGCCAAAGCCCTGTATCATGTCATGTCATGGTAGCTTTTGTTTTCTTGACCATGAGGGTTGTACATTCAGGAGCCTGGTATTTTGTCTTCAGTGACTTGCCACCGAAAATACTTCTGAACAACAACAACAACAAAACAACAAACCAGATGTAGGCTATCTGTCAAGTCCCCAGGCAGTTGTGACAATGTGTAGTCAATGTCACATGGTCACCCTCTATAAACAGCTTTTAATTCCCAGCTGCTTCGGAGGCAGGGGCTAGCTGCAGGCAATTACCCAAAGCCTTCTAGGAGTTGTGGGCTCTACCCATTCTGGTTCCTGAGCCTTTCCATGATCACTTGTGGTAGAGGGAAAAAAGGAAGGGTTTTGAGTTTCCTGGTCTGCACCAGACAGCCTCAGTTTTGGCAACACCATTGCTATAAACACATTCCCTTTGGCCTTGATTTAAGGCAGTTCAGTTTTGGAAAAACGATGACTTTATCCCGGAGGGACTAATAAGGCTTGTCTCTGAATAAACATTTAAGTATCAAGTGCATCAAAGACTTGACCCTACATTTTTAGATAAAGTATTACTGTAGTCTCCAGAAATACTTCTCTTAAAGGTCATTTACTTTTTATTGGGCAAAAGCAACTTTGGGGGGCACAAATTCTGTTTTAACAAGTAAGTTAAAAGCACATTTATTGAAGCTTCGGAGCTGGACAAAAGTGATTTTTTCAGCCTCCTCAGATCCTGAGGTCAGCTAAGGGAGACCCTGTGGAAATAGCAGTGGCTCCGCTATCCCCAAAGGGAAGGGAGGGAGGGAGGTCTGGGAAGGGTATTGGGAGAGGTTCTTCTCCTGAACAGAAGGCGCAGTGAAACTTAGAAGTTCAAGCAGGCCTGGGGCATTTGTGGAGGCTTCTCCCTCTCCAAAAAGGGCTCCCGGTCCCTGAGGACCAGTTTCATTGACACAGTCAAGTCTCAGCATCTCAAGTAGCTTTCTTAGATGTAGTGGTTCCCAGGGCTAGACATTAGGCCACATGGTTTGGGAGGCCTTTTCCTTAGCTCAACAGCAGAAGTCTCGCTTACTGGGAGGCGACACCTAGCATCATCCAATGAGGCAAGAGCTATGTGCAGGAGGCCAGATCTCTGCGTTTGCTGGGCAGGAGAATCCAACTGTCTATTTCTCCATATGTGGGTCTACGACTCCCACAAGTCTAAGGGAGGGACAGCAGAGATCTTGGGAAGTTAATAACTTCTTCAAAATGCCCACCATTCCAGGTATGCAAGAAGCTTGAGTGGTCCAATGTTTCACCCTATACCTCCCGAAGCACCTCAAAGTGGGCTTCCAAGGGATGCGTACCTCCTCTTCCTCATTAATCTTTGCAGCAAGTCCCAAGGAAGTGACTGTGACCATGTGGAGTAAACTCTTTAATCTGCAGCATGAAACGCAATTGAGTAGAATATGAGTGCCAGAAACTGTAAAATATTTGTGGGCTTTTTATTTTTTTAAAGAATTGTTTTTCCTCCCCCACCTCTTCTTTTTAAAGAAAGGCAGATTGTATTCCTCCATACATAAGTTAGTGCTAGTTTTAGATTTGACCAGTGGAAATGCTCCTGATACCAGAACCAGTGATGGCTAGTCAGTAGTCTCTCCTTTGTTAAGGGACTGGCTGGAGGGGAAATGGGACACTTTCTTAGGGAATGTGCAGTCACATCCTGGCTCAGGCAGAGCTGGACAGATCCAGACAAGCACCAGATCACCCTGGAAGCCCTTTCCCAACTCGGTCCTCTCAAGCTTTCCAAGTGCACCCCTGACCACCACACAAGACTGAGCGGCTGGCAGGGGAGGGGTGGTGGAGAGGTTAGTTCTGAGCATCTGCGAAGGCTCATCTCCCAAGCAGCAATGGGCAGCAGAGGCCAGTTTCCTCTCCCGCAGGCCATCACCATCCCTCAGAGGACTCCCTACCTTTACCGAAGCCAGGAGGTGGCAGAGGATAGAGCCCAGGGAAAACGTGGCCTGGGAGAAGTGAAAGATGTTCTCCAGCCACAGGAGCCGCAACACGACTTCCTAGGAAGTGTCCCTGAACTACACCTGCTGAAAAGGGGGAGTAGGGATGGCAGGAAGGTGGTTGGTGAAGGTCTCGGTCCTCCCGTGGTAGGAGCCACCTGCGTAAGGTGAGCAGTCCCCTTGCCTTAAACCGCGATGAGTTGCAGCGCCTTCCTGACACGCAGCGGCTTCACTGGGCGTCCCCCCCTTCCTGCGCCCGTGTTTGGTCTTAAGCCGAGTTCTTTTCCCTAACACCTACTCGAAAGGCACGCCCCAGTGAGAGAACCTGCGAGTCCTGTCTCATGCCTTGTGCGGGGACACACCTGGGGAAGGTCGCGGCCTCCAGGCCGAGGCTCATCAGAGCGCGGGTGCAGGTGGGACCCGGGGGAGGCTGGTGCTCTCCTGAGGAGGGTATGTAGGTGCTCCCAGGAGGATCCCGCTGCGGGGACCGGTACCTGGGGGTGGCCGTCCCGCAGAAGGCGTGCCCCACGGCCCAGGGTCAGTTTCAGATGGGGCGATCAGCCGGCGCTAGTCCAGGATGCCTGCCGAGTCACACGACACCAGCCGGCGCTAGGGTGGCGGCGGTGGGTGACGGAAGCCAAAGGCTGTTTCATTCAGACGTCCGCCAGGACGCGGTCTCGGAGGAGACAAGATTGGCCCCGCGTCCTGGCGGACGTCTGAACGAAACAGCCGAGTGAGACAGCGTGCCTGAGGCCCTGGCAAGCGCTGGCTTCTAGGTCTCGGTGCGACTTGGCCCAGCTTTTTATAATCAAACTCTGTCCTTGGGACACACCGGGACCGAGCGCGCAAGTGGGTGAGGGACCCTTCGTACTCTGTTCCCACCCGGCGCTTGCCCACTTCGCGCCTCTTCTCCACCCAAAGCCCGCGACCCAAGCTCAGAGTCTCGAGTACCGATGCGGCAGCTGGTGACCGCGCGGGAGCTGGAGAAAGACACCAGCGCAGACCCTGCTTCTTTCCTCAGTCAGACAGGTTGGGAGGTTACAGTGTCGATGACCACGTCTGTGTTAAAAAACAACCAAGCGATTAGTCCCCACACAAAATCGTCCATGCATACCACTCAGCAGTATTTACTGAAGACCTACAGTGCTGGGACATGAGTGAATAAAATAGACATGAACTTACATTTTAGCCTGCAAAGGCAGACAATGAAACCCCACAATTCCACACCTAAGTCTATGCCCAGTGGAAATGCATACGTGTGCACAAAAACCACCTACTAATGTTCATTTTTTAAAAGAGTTTATTCATTATTTTCAGAGAGAAAGGCAGGGAGGGAGGAAGAAAGGGAGAGAAGCATCAATGTATGGCTGCCTTTCACCTGCCTCCAGCTACGGACCTGGCTGGAGACCTGGCTTGCCACCTGGTCATGCCATGTGTCCTGGCTGGGAATCAAACCAGCGACCTTTGGGTTTGCAGGCTGGTGCCTTATCCACTGAGCCACCAGCCAGGGCCTACTAATGTTCTGAGCAACACTGTTTGTAGGAGTCCTAACCTGGATATTACTCAAATGTCCAGCAATACTTAAATAAGATAAATTGTGATATAGTCACACAACGGTATATCCATCCAATGGAATATTATTCAGCCATAAAAAATAAGATTGATATATATTACAATAGAAATGGAGCCTGAAAACATTATTGTAAGTGATAGAAGCCATTCACATAAGACCACATATTATATAATTCCACTTATAACAAATGTCCAGAAGAGGCAAATTTATAGACACAGGAAGTAGATTGTTGTTTATGTAGGCCTGGGACATTGGTGAGGGAAGCAGAGCAAGGGGAGTGACCGCTATCAGTATATAGTAGAGTTTCTTTTTGGGGTAATGAAGATGTTTAAAACTAATTGTGGTTATGGTTGCACAACTCTGTACGTATAGCAAAAACCATGGATTTATACAATTTACATTGATGAATTGTATGATAGGTGATTATATCTCGGTAAAGCCAGACATATGTAGTATATATGAAATGTATATCATATGTATGGTATATCAGATGGTGTAAGTACTATGGAAAAAACTAGGAAGAGGAGATAAGATTGGGGTTGAAGGTTGGAATTTTAAATAGAAATAATAGGGCTCACTGAAAAGGTGGTATGATCAAAGGCATTGTGAAGGAGATGAGGGGCTCAGGTAGATATCTAGGGGGAGAGCTATCCAGGGCCTGAGCTTGGATCTGAGCTTTGTTGCTTTGTCATTGTTGGACAAGTTACTTAATGGCTCAGTGCCACAGTTTTTTAATCTGTAAAATAGTTATTCCTATTTTCTATTAAAATGACCAGTAGTACCTATTTCAAAAGGTTATTATGTGTCTTAATTTTAAAAAAGAAAGGAAAGCACTTAGAACAGTACACTGGAACTAAGTAGAATGCTTTATAGTTATTTTTATTAGTTCCTCCTGCAAGTGGAAAAGCCTTTGCATTCTAAGGTAGACACATCCTGTTACGTTACGAATGGAGGAGACCAGGCAAGGCTGGTGCAGAATACTGAGCAAGGGGGAATATTGTGGAATGTGGGGAGAGGGCTTGTAACCTTTGCTCTTTGAGATGGGAAATAATTGACAGGTTTTGAACAGAGAAAAGACACTGATTCATGTTCTAACATGATCATTCTGGCTTCTGTGTTGAAACAGACTAAGAGGGGATAAGGATGCATGCAAAACGGGCTGTTTCTGAAGTGTTGTAGTAATTAATACAGGTGAGAAATGGTGGTCGTGGTGAGAAGTCAGGTTCTGATTCTACTTTGAAGATAGAGACAACAACCTCTATTGAAAGATAGGGTATTATGTATGACACAGACTGGTTTTGATCCAAGCGATTGTCAGAACTCAGGTTACATTTATTGAGATGAGGTAAGTTTTTTGACGTTTGGGGGGTTAAGAGGATAGGGATGGGAAATGGGGGAGGGATGGAAATGAACATTTCAGCTCTGGACATAAAAACTTGAAACGCCTATTACACATCCAAAATGAAGTGGTGTTCAGGGAAAAGGCTCAAATAAGAAAGACGATAGATGGATCATTCATCCTTTCACAAATATTTATTGAAAACCTACCCTGTGCCAGGTCCCATTCGAGGTTTTGGAGATGCTTGTGAGAATGTCAACAAAAGCTTCTCAGGTCTTCACCTTTTAATGGTGAGAGGTTATAAATAAGTCAGCAATCGAGCGCAGTCATGTGCTGTCCAGATGGGGCACCATGTACAATTGTTATTGTTTACTTTTTTAATAGTGTAGTATTGCAAGCGCCAGAAGATAGGGCTTGTGATAGGAACGCTTCCTTTTCCAACTAGTGACATCCAGGCATCATCCCCACCTCAAAACCCGCCAGATTTTTCGCGCAGCGGAATGGCAGTATTGCGCAGGCGCGGCCTCCGGCCGGCGTCCTAAGAAACGGACCCTGGAAGCCTCCGCGCAGGCGTAATTCTAGCGGCCGAGTCTTCTGCGGCCGGGGGAAGGGGCGGAGCGAACTCGGCCTGCGCCTGCGCACAGCGCAATCTCGTTCCGTAGAGCCGCAAGCTCCAGAGCGTCAAGGCGGTGTTTCGGTAATCTTTGGCCAGCCTCTCTTCGCGAACCCGGAGTCGTAGCATTGCACCCGAGGCGGGGACGCCCACCGGGCACGGGAGGCAGCCAAGATGCCGGTGAGGAGAGTGGTTCAGGCACTGAGGTTCCGCCTCATCTTAACGGCCTGGCCCGGGGGCGCGGCCGTTGCCATGGAGGCGCGGGCGGGCGGGCGGGTGGCTGCTGTGGGGTGGGGCGGGGCGGGGCCCGGCCTGCGGCCCCAGTGGTTGAGGATCCTGGCGAGGGGGCAGGGGGCGCGCGGGCGTCCGTCTGGCCTTGGGAGGGACCCGGGGCAAGCCCTGCTACCGTCGTCGGTGCTGCACCCTGCAGGGCCTGCGCTGCTTGGCGTGCGGGCGCCGTGCCAGAGGATGCGCCGTGGCTCTCAGCCCGGCCCGCTGCGTTGGGCGTCTGGGAGCGCCGTGGGGTCGATTTGGATGCTCCGCACCGTGTAGGATCCCCCTTAGCAGAGCCAGGCCGCAAAGCGAGGGCCCCCCGCCCCTGCTCCAGGCCTCTGACTCGAGCTGTCATTGCTCTAGTGGCGCCTTAGGCTTACAGTGCAGGAATGTTACCCGTAGGTGTCTTTGTGTGTGAGGAGGTCGGGAGCGAATGCTAGCTATTTGTCCCGTAGGATTTACGGGTTGTGACTGTGCAGTTAGGAAGGGGGTGTCCGTAGTCCAGTACAGGGGTCATGGAGATCACCTGAGCCGTAGCCGGTTATTTGCTTGTTACGAGGCCTTAGACAATTAATTAATCTTTCTGGGCCCTTAGTTCCCATGTAATTTAACTTTTCCCCATGGAGTTATCAGAATGAAATAAGATACTGCTCAGGAGAATTGAAGGACAGTGCTTGACGTTTAGCATTAAATGCTCAATATTCATCCCTTATCATTGCTTTCAAGTTGTTTATCAATTCATTGGACACGTATGGGGCACCAACCACATGTTAGGCTTTCGGGATTGAGCAAACCTCTATTTTGAACAACACTGAGCAAAACCAGACTGGTTTTTAAACTTGGGGAGAAAGAAGCTTGCCTTCTTGGGCAGAGGTGTGAACAAAACATGTTTAGAGTCAAGACACTTAACATTAAAAAAGTCGGTGGCACACAATAGATGGAAGTGGATTCTGGTTGTAAAGTGTTGCCATACGGGAATGCTGGCCTGCAGATGTCAGACCATACATTTTTTTCAAGAAAACCTGAAATTGCTATTTTGTGAACATTTTCAATTTTAGTAACTAATGCAGGATATTTTTAAATACTCTTGAGCCAAACAAAAGACATTTGTGGTCTGAATTCAGCCCCTTGACTACCTGTTTGCAACCTCTGGTATAGACAAAGACAGATGTTAATAAAATAATGAGCAATCAAAAGTGGAATTATAACCAGATGTAGGAGTGAGAAAGATGCTCTCTGGGCCTATACTGGTATACCTCATTTTATTGCCCCTCACAGATGTTTTGATTTTTTATTGTATAAATTGAAAGCAAGACCTTTCCTCAGCAAAAAGAGTGTAACCCCCTCTATTGCAACACTCCCTTGATTACATTATTTATTGTTGTGGTCTGGAACTGAACCTGACGTATCTCCAAGGTGTGCATGTACAAGGATTTCACCTACTCAGGGAAGCCTGCCCAGGTGAAGTGGCTATTGAGCTAAAATCTGCAGTATAAATGCAGAGGAGGGTGAGAATTGTTCCAGGCAGAAGGAACAGCACATAAAAAGGCCTGTGGTGAGGATGATGGTGACAAGAAATGGCCTAAAAGAAAGCCAGTGTGGCTGTGACTAAGAAAGCCAAGCAGGGTAACTTGTGAAGACAGAAGAAGTAGACAAGGGCCAGAGCCAGATCTTGCAGATCATATTAAGGATGTGTTAAAATTTTTAATTTATTTTTAGAGAGAGCAAAAAGGAGGAAGAAAAATAGGAAGAGAAACATAGATGTGTGAGAGAAACATTGATTGGAATTGAACTGGTGACCCTTCAGTTTGTGGGATGATGCCCAACCCACTGAACTACATCAGTCAGGGCTATATTCTTGATTAAAATTATTAATTATGTTCACATGTATTTTCCCACAAGTAGGAAACTCAGGAATTCATAGATTTTGGGGCAGAATGACAGTCAATAACATGCTTGTTCAGTCTGCTTGAATAACATTTACTGTAAGTGCCAATTAGATTTTCCCTCCCCTACTTTTTATTGTAAAAGAAACTACCCTTTGAAGATTTTATTTATTTATTTATTTTAGAAAGATGCGAAGTGAAGGAAAGAAACAGCAATGTGAGAAGGGAACATTGATTGGTTGCCTCTTCCACACCCCTGAACTGGGGACCTGGCTCAAAACTGAGGCATTTACCCTGACCAGGAACTGAACCAGGTGACCTTTTGGTTCTCAGACTGGTACACAATCCATGAGCCACACCAGCAAGGGCCCTTCTCATATCATTTTTTTTTTTTTTTTTAAGATTTTATTCATTATTCCTAGAGAGAGGGAAAGAGAGGGAGGCAGAGAGGAAGAGAAACATCAACGCATGGTTGCCTTTCACTTACCTCCAGCTACAGACCTGGCTGGAGACCTGGCTTACAACTTGATTTACAACCTGGTTATGTGCCCTGGCTGGGAATCAAACCAGTGACTTTTGGGTTCACAGGATGTTGCCTATCCCCTGAGCCACCAGCCAGGGCTTTTCATATCTTTTAATATTTTTATTTTTTTAATTTTTATTTATTTATTTATTTATTTTAAAAAAGGTTTTATTCCATTATTTTTTAGAAAGAGGGAAAAGGAGAGAGAGAGGCAGAGAGGGAGAGAGACATCAATGTATGGTTGCCTTTCACCTGCCTCCAGCCACAGACCTGACTGGAGACTTGGTTTGCAACCTGGTTATGTGCCCTGGCTGGGGAATCAAACTTGTGACCTTTGGGTTCGCAGGCTGGCACCTTATCCACTGTGCTACCAGCTAGGGCTGTTTTAATATTTTTATATGTAGCTATAAAACTTCTAATTGCATTTAATAAATATTTATGGAGTGCTTATATGTGAAAGGCACTGAGATGACACAGTAGCCTTTTTTAGATTATAAATTTAACCTGTTAAAGGTAAAATTAATGTTTTTTTCATTACTTATAAATATTTTCTCCATCAGATCAACAAATCAGAAAAGCCAGAAAGCTGTGACAATGTGAAGGTTGTTGTTAGATGCCGACCCCTGAATGAGAGAGAGAAATCGATGTGCTACAGACAGGCTGTCAGTGTGGATGAGATGAGGGGAACTATCACTGTACATAAGACTGATTCTTCCAATGAACCTCCAAAGACATTTACTTTTGATACAGTTTTTGGACCTGAGAGCAAACAACTTGATGTTTATAACTTAACTGCAAGACCTATTATTGATTCTGTTCTTGAAGGCTACAATGGTGAGTACTTTATATAGTCCAATTTTTTAAAAGGTTTTTTATTTTATTCATTATTTTTAGAGAGAAGGGCAGGGAGGGAGGAAGAAAGGGAGAGAAACATCAATGTATGGTTGCCTTTCACCTGCCTCCAGCTACAGACCTGGCTGGAGACCTGGCTTGCAACCTGGGTATGTGCCCTGACTGGGAATCAAACCAGAGACCTTTGGGTTTGCAGGCTATCGCCTGTCCACTGAGCCATATATAGTTCACTTTTTTTTTTTTAAAGATTTTATTCATTATTTTTAGAAAGAAGGGGAGGGAGAGGCAGCGAGGGAGAGAGACTTCAATGTATGGTTTTCTTTCACTTGCCTTCAGCTACAGACCTGGCTGGAGACCTGGCTTGCAACCTGGTTATATGCCCTGGCTGGGAATCAAACCAGCAACCTTTGGGGTTACAGGCTGGTACCTTATCCACTGTGCCACCAGCCAGGGCTTATAGTTCACTTTTTAAAAAACTTTTATCAAGGTATTATTAGAGCCTGATAAATTCACCCATTGTAATTATAGTTTGATGGGGAATAGTAAATACATAGAGTTGTAAAACTATCACCACAGTTCAATCTATCACCTGCAAAAGTTCCTGTATGTCCATTTGTTGTCTCATCTCAAGGAAGTCATTGACCTGCTTACTGTTTATGGTTTCGACTTTCCTCAAAAGTTCATGGAAATCAAATCATACACTGTCTCATATTTCTTATCTGTTTTCTTTCACTTAGTATAATGTTTTTGAGGGTCATCCATGTTGTAGCATCTACCAGTGATTTGTTCCTTTTTATTTTTGAATTGTATCCCATTGTATCAATATATCACCTTTATGATATTTGATGAAAATTTAGATTGTTCCAGTTTTTTTTATTACTATATATAATGCTGTTATGGACTTAAAAAATATTTTTTTGTACAGATGTATTTTAAGCTTTCTCTTGGGTAGTTACTTAGGAGTGGAGTTGTTGAGTCAGGTAGTAAATATTTGTTTATCTTTTGAAGAAACTGCCAAACTATTCCACAGTGGTGACTGTACTACCTCGCCCTTATCACCCCACCCCCGCCAGTATGGTATGAGAGTTCCCAGTTTCTTCACATTCTTGCCAACATTTTCGTTATCATTCATTTTCATTATAGCCATTCTAGAGGATATATAGTGGTATCTCTTTGTTTTAACTTGTATTTCCCGAATGACTAACAATGTTGAGTACAGTTGACCCTTGGGCAATGCAGGGATAAGAGGTATTGACCTCTTACATGGTCAGAAATCTGTGTGTAACCTGGCTGGTGGCTCAGTGGAAAGGTGCTAGCCTATGAACCCAAAGGTCGCTGGTTTGGTTCCCCAGTCAGGGCACATAACCAGGTTGCAAACCAGGTCTCCAGCCAGGTTTGTAGCTGGAGGCAGGTGAAAGACAACCATACATTGATGTTTCCCTCTCTGCCTCCCACCCTTCCTCTCTCTCTAAAAATAATAAAATCTTTAAAAATCTGTGTAACTATTATATATTAGTCATTTATATATCTTCTTTGGTAAAATGTCTCTTAAAATACTTTGCCCATTTTTAAATTTGGTTGCTGGTCTTCTTGTATATTGTTAGTATATTCTAGTACATATTTGATTCAAATATTTTTAAACTATTTTCTCCCAGTCGGTGGCTTATGTTTTCATTCTCTTCATGGTGTTTTTTGAAGAGAAAAAGTTCTGAATTTTGAGTAAGTAGTAAGTAAAGTTTGTCAGTTTTTCTTCTATTGTCATGCTTTTGGTGACATAGCTAAGAAACTTGCCAAACCCAAGACCACAAAGATTTTCTCCTATTATTTTTTCATTTAAATTTTAGTTTTCAGTTACAGTTTACAATCAGTGTTATTTTGTATTAGTTTCACGTGCACAGCATACATAAGTCAGACAGTCCTATACTTTACAAAGTGCTCCCCTTGATATTTTCATTACCCACGTTATATCACACTGTTATTATAATATTGACTGTACTCCTTATGCTGGACAAAATTTCATCACTTTTGATAGGCAACAATGATAATGTGTTAATAAAGTTATCTCTAAGTTACTCCTTTTGTGGCCTGCTAACAGATTACAATTTGTTTTTATAGTTGAAGATGTGGCATGGAATAAAGAAAAACCAAAACTCTTCCATTTTAAGTGGGTTATAGGCTACATAAAACCATTTGTGTTCGAATGGAAGTCCTACGGAATATGTAAAGCTTATAATGAATATTGACAACATCCATTTATTCAAAAAAATTCTGTTTACTGTTCATGGCACTTGGGGACACAGCATTAAAACACTGTCATCAAGAAGCTTAGATTCTAATAGGGTGCATAATAAGATAAAAAGTACATTTTATTGTATAACTAATGCATGCAAAAGGGAAACATATAAAGTGGGATGGAGGATAGGAAGTTTTGGGAAGAGTTCAAAATTTTAGATTGGGTGGCCAAGGACGTTCTTTAAGAAAGTGCCACAAGAGCAGAGCTCTGAAGAAAGAGTGGAATCTACCTGTGTGGTTAGCTGAGAGAGGCACAGTCTAAGCAGAGGAATGAACAACAAGTACAAAGCCCCATAAGCAGAAGTGTGCCTGGTGCATTCTAGGAATGAGAAGAGGCGAGAGAGCATCAGGCAAATAAATCCAAGTGCGTTAAACTAGGTCAGAGGTAAATAGGTAGAGCAGCTCTAGTGGGTGCTGTAGGCCAGAGAAAGTATCTTGGCCCACCCTTCCCTGTGAGTGAGAATCTCCTGTGTTTTTTATGTAGATGTCGTAAACATTTTAGGCCTTACGTTAAGATCTGTGATTCATTTTGAGTTCATTTTTATAGTGGTATGAGGTAAGAGTCTTAAGTTGTTTCCTTTTTTCCTTCTTGGCTATTGATATCCAGTTGTTCATGCATCATTTGTTGGGAAGACTACCCATTCCTTTGGACTTAACTTGGTGCCTTTGTAAAAAAATTAATGGACCATAAATGTGTGGGCTTAATTTCTGGACTGTCTATTCTGTTCCATGTGTATCCTGTTTTGAATACTGTAACTTTATATGTTTTGAAAATAAGTAGCATATGATCTTTAACTTAGTTATTTTTCAGAATTATTTTGACTTTTCTGGGGTCCTTTGCATTTTCATATAAATTTTAGGATTACCATGTCAATTTCTACCAAAACTCCCCCTGGGATTTTGTTGAATTGCTATTCTGACAATGTCGAGTCTTCCAATCCAGAAACATGATATGCCTATCCATTTATTATATCTTAAGTTCTTTCATCAGTATTTTTATAATTTTTAGTGTGTAACCTTGTACTTCTTATCATAAATTTATTTTAAAGTAATTTTTATGCTTTTGTGAATAGAATTGTTTTTATAATTTTATCTTTGGAATTGTGCATTGTGAACATATAGAAATGCAATTGATTATTTTAATAGTGCTTTTATTGAGATATAATTTAAATAACATGGAATTCACTGTTCTAACCATTTTGCAGTATTTGTCAGTTTTTTAATTCATTTATAGAATTGTGAAACAGTCACTTATTTCTACTCTACTTTTATTATCATCATTCTTGGGGGTAAAGTCCCTAGGATTTTCTACGGACAAGATTATTTTATCTGAAAATAAAGAGAGTTCAACTAATTTCTTTCTTTCCTATTTTGTTACCCGAACTGCACTGTAGTGTCATAATTTATTTTTGTCACCTGAATTGGACTGGCTAGAATCTCCAGTACAATGTTGCATAGAAGTGGTGAGAATGGACACTTTTGTCTTGTTCCTGATCTTAGGGAGAAAGCATTCACTGTTTTACCAGTAAGTATGATGATATCTGTAGATTTTTCATAGACATCTTTTCTTAGATTGAGGGTATTTCTCTCTGTTGTTAGTTGGCTGAGAGTTTCTCAGGAAAAATATTTTGTCAAAGGCAGTTTTTTTCTGCACTGATTGAAATGGTCTTTTTTTTTTTTTTAAGTTTGTTAATATGATCAATTGCATTGATTGATTTTTAAATGTGAAGCCAGCCATGTCACTTGGGCATGATATATTACTCTTTTGTATGTTGTTAGATTTGATTTCTAAAATTTTGTTTAAATTTTTTGCTTATGTGTTCATGAGGGGCATAAGTATATAGTTTTCTTGTAATGTCTATATGGTTTTATTATCAGGATAGTACTAGGTTTATAGAAGGAGTTGGGAAATATTCCCTCCTTTTTAATTATCTGGAAAAAATGTGTCTAGAGTTAGTATTGTATCTTCCCTGAGAATTCACCAGTGAAGCCAACTGGGCCTGGAGGTTTTTTATTTTGGGAAGATGTTTAACTACAGGTTGATTTTCTTTAATAGAAACATTTAATGTGACTATATAGTTAGGTAGAACTCTATCATCTCACTATTTTTTGTCTTGTTCCTTATTCACCTTTTCCTCTTTTTATGCCTTATTTTGGATTAATCAAGTATTTTTTATTATTCCATTCTGTCTTCCCTGTTGGCTTATAGCAGTATATCTTTGTTTTATTTTAGTGGTTGCTTTAAGGTTTATAGTACAGATCTTTACTGTATCATAGTTTACTTTCAAGTGATATACAACTTTATGTATAATATAAAAATTTTACACCACCATTTCTCTCCTAAAGCTTAGTGCTATCGTTCATATATTTTAATTCTACATATGTGAACTCCAAACCACATTGTTAGTATTTTTGTTTAAACCATCAGTTATCTTTTAAAGATATTTAAGTAATAAAAAAATCTTATATATTTATGTACCTGTTAGATACCATTTCTAGTACTCTTTATTCTTTTATGTAGATTCATATTTCCATCTAGGTCATTTTCCTTCTGCATTGCAAAACTTCCTTTAACATTTCTTAGAGTGGGGGTCCACTGGTAATGAATTCATTTTGCTTTTGTTTTTCAAAGTATTTTAACTCAGTATGGTATTCTAGGTTCATAGTTTCTTCTTCTAATACAATAATTTAAAGATAATTGCTTTTGTCTTCTCATTTGTATTTTTTTCTGACCAGAAATCTTTCATTCTTGTCTTGGTTCTTCTACATGTAACATGTCTTTCTTTGCCTGGTTGCTTTTAACATTTTCTTCTTTATCACTGGTTTTGAGCAATTTGATTATGATATGCCTTGGTGTGTTTTTCTTCATGTTGCTGTACTTATGGTTAATTAAACTTCTTGGATCTGTGGATTTGTGGATTTCATCAAAGTTGCAAAAATTTCAGGCACTATTTCTTCAAATACTTTTTCTGTCCCCACTGTCTACTCTTTGCGGGCCTACATCAATGTGTATATTAGGCTATTTGAAGTTGTCCCATAGCTTGTTGATTTTTAAAAATTTTTCTCTTTCACTTTTTATTGTTTTTGTTTGTATGTTTTCTTTGGAATTTTTTTCTTCTGCAATGTCTAATCTATTAACCCTGTCTATTGTATTTTTTCATCTCACACATTGTATTTTTGAGCTCTAGATGTTTGATTTGAGTCTTTGATTATATATTCAATCCAGGTTTTTCCAAACTTCCACTGCACTTTTAAACACATAGAATGTAACTTTTTAAGTGCATTGTTAACTAGCAATTTTCTACAAAAGCAAATGCAAGTGCAAACATGAGTTAACTCGTGTAGCAAACTATATTCCTCTGTTCATTGATGTCCTTGTCTGCTAATTCTAACATTTGTGTCAGTTCTGAGTTGGTTTTGATTGGTTTTCCACATTATGAGCTTTTTTGCAAGCTCAACAATTTTTTGTTGGGTGACAGTATGACTTTTATCTTGGGTCATGGGTCTTTTTTAAATTTAATTTTATTGTTGTATTACATCCATCCCCTCTTTACTCCCCTCTGTCCCCTTCCTTTGGCTATTTTTTTATTACTATAAATATTCACGAGCTTTATTCTGGGATGCAGTTAGTTTAGGATCATGAGGAAAATAACTACCATTTACTTGTACTGTATCAGGCATCATATTGGTCTCTTGAAGTAAAGCATTTCATTTATCTTACTATTAATGTAGGGTAGTTACGTTTTTATCCCCTTTTTATCTTTGAGGAGACAACCTCTGGGTAGAAACTTGTCTGAGGTCAACTGGATTAAAAGGGGCAGATACATGCATTCACACTGAGGTCTTTCTGCTCTAGATCCTATATTCTTTTGCTATAATTATACTACCTTCTTCAATTTAATGTGCACATTAAGTAATTAATATATACATTATAAAAATGTTTTAAAATGACTTACAGTGTAAGATTTTTCATTTAGGGTTTGGGGTTTCTTTTCATTAGTAATTAACGGTATCTCCTCAACTCTAGTACTTTAGTAGTGCTTTGCTCATGTGGCACAGAGGTCATATTGATATTGATGAAAATAAAGGTGAAATTTATACAAGAAATCAGGGAAGAAATGCACCATGGTATCAAAGGAATTCATATTAAGACCTATTTTTCTGTTGCATTAAACTCTGGAAAGAAATTGATTATCTTTATTTTCAGGCACTATTTTTGCATATGGACAAACTGGAACAGGCAAAACTTTTACCATGGAAGGTGTTCGAGCTGTTCCTGAACTTAGAGGGATCATTCCAAACTCATTCGCTCACATATTTGGTCATATTGCAAAAGCAGAGGGTGATACAAGGTAAAAGAATTCTTTTATTTTCTAATATTGAGAAGTTCAAACATGAGAAAGGCATATAGGTACAAATTTTAGAAACATTTAAAAACTGCTCTTATAAAAATTTCACTGGTTTTGTGTTTTTAAAATGTTTTATTTACAGATTTTTGGTTCGAGTGTCTTACTTGGAAATATATAATGAAGAAGTTCGTGACCTTTTGGGCAAGGATCAGACACAGAGGCTAGAGGTAAGGATAATTGAAATTGAAGCACTTTCCGAAGAAATAGAATGTTCACTAAATATTTCACTTATTTTTTGACCAGGTAATATGGTCACATGGTTTAAAAAGAAAAATATTAAGCCCTGGCTGGTAGCACAGTGGTTAAGGCGCCGGCCTGCGAACCCAAAAGGTCGCAGGTTCGATTCCCCAGCCAGGGCACATAACCAGGTTGCAAACCAGGTCTCCAGTCTGTGGCTGGAGGCAGGTGAAACACAACCGTACATTGATGTCTGTCTCCCTCTCTGCCTCTCTCCCATCCCCTCTTTCTAAAAATAATGAAATAAAATCTTTAAAAAAAAAAAAAAAAAAAAGAAAAATATTATAAATTTCATGCATCAAAGTGTTTTCTTTACTGCATTTGCCCCATTTCTTCCCACCCTGAAGATAATTCCTTTCAGTATCCTTTTAGTGTTTCTATGTAAATGTAGACAAACAGAATTTTATTTATACTCCAAAAGTAGCATACTCTATATATTGTCTGCATGTGGATTCACATGCAGTTATAAGAAATAATAGAGATATTATCGTTTAATCAGATTTACTCTTTACACAGTTTTCCCCAATAGTAAAATTTTACATAGCACAGTATTATAACCATGGTATTGATACTGATACTACCTACAGCTCTGATCCAAATGCCCTCTGTTTTTCTTGTACTCTTTTGTGCTTTTCACTAGTTTATCATGTGTAGATTGGTATGTCCATTACTACATCAAGGTACTAACCCAGTTCTATCATAAAGACCCTTATGTTGCTCTTTCATAACCACATCCACCTTGCCTTCTGGCCCCATCCCTACCCCAGCAACTCCTAATCCACTTTCCGATTCTTAAAGTTTGTCATTTCAAGAATGTTATATAACTATAACCATACAATACATAACCTTTTTGGGATTGGCTTTTTTTGACCTGATATAACTCCCTGGAGAGTCATCCAAGTCGGTGAATGTATTTATAGTTAATTTCTTTTTATTGCTAAGTAGTATTGCATCATATATGTATGCACTATAGTATATTAACCATTCACCTGTTAAAGAACACCTAGTTTCTTTACAGTTTTTGGCTATTATGAATAAAGCAACTATGAACATTCAGACAGATTTTTATGCAAATACAAGTTTATATTCTCTGGTACGAATTCCCAAGACTATACCAGAATTTATTTTAAATCAGACATTTTTAAAGTAGAAAAATATAGGTATTAAGACTAATGAATGCTCTCAAAAATACTAGTGTTTTCAATCTTTCTTTTACCTAAAGGAAAAACCAGACCTTCTGATTGAGAAATTCTAGTTTGTACACTTTTGGGTAATGGCTTGGTACCAAAGATACACATTCATTATGCACCTTAGAAAAGGGAAAATGAGATTATATGATAAATACTAGATAATCACAAAATTTGTTAATTAGTACATTATACTGTTAACAAGTAATGCTGATATACATTCATTGTTTTTGAAATTGAGAAATAATTCACATAGTATAATATTCACCCTTTTAAAGTGTACAATTAGTGGTTCTTAGTACATGCACAAAGTTTTACAATCATCACTACTATGTAATTCTAGAACATCGTCATTACCCCCAAAAGAAACTCCACAACCCTTAGCTGTTATCCCAGCCCCATTCTCCCCAGTTGTAGCCAATGATTAATCTACTTTCTGCCTCTATGGGTTTGCCTATTTTGGGTATGTCATAAAATGGAATAGTACAATATGTAGTCTTTTATGACTAGCTCCTCTCACTTAGCATAATCTTTCATGGTTCATCCATGTTGTTGCAGGTATCAGACATCATTTCTCTTTGTTGCTGAGTAATAATCCATTGTCTGGATAAACCACCTTTTATTGATTCCTTGAACATTTTGGTGGTTTCTCATTTTTGTCTATTACGAATAATGCTGTTATGACATTCTTGTTCAAGGTTTTATGTGAACGTGTTTTCAGTTGTCTTGGTTACATACCTATCAGTATAATTGCTGATCATGTGGTAACACAATTTTTAACCATTTGAAGAACTATCAGACAAGTTTCCACAATGGTTGTACCATTTACACAAATGGTACCAAAACCATTTACATCAGCAATGTGTGAGGTTTCCAGTTTTTCCATATCTTTACTTTTTATTTTCTGTGTTTTGTTATAGCTATTTTCTGTGTTTTATTATAGCTATTATAGTTGGTATAAAGTAATATCCCACTGTGGCCTTTGTTTCCATTTCCCTGATGGCTAATGATATTGACCATCTTTTCACATGCTTATTGGTCATTTGTATACCTTCTTTGGAGAAATGTCTGTTCAGATCCCTTGCCCATTTTTAGTTGGGTTATTTGTTTTTATGTTGTTGAGTTGTAATTGTTATAGATACAAGTTCCTTATTAGAAATATGATTTACAAATATTTTCTTCCATTTATGGGTTCTGTTTTTACTTTCTTGATGGTGTCTTATTATAGCATAAAAGTTTGAAATTTTGTTCATTTCTGATTTATCTTTATTTAGCTTTATTTTGTACCTCATGATTTTGGTGTTGTATTTAAGAGACCATTGCTTCATTCAAGATCACAAAGGTTTATGCCTCTGTTCTATAGTTTTAGCTCTCATATTTAAGTTCTTGGTCTATTTTGAGTTTGAATTAATTTTTGTGAATGTTGTGAGGGAGTGGACCAACTTTATTCTTTTGCCTATAGATATCTAGTTATTTCAGCGCTTCCCATAGAAAAGGTTATTTTCCCCATTGCAGTTTTCTTTTTCCCCCATGAACAATGGAATGTGGCAATCTTTCAGTATTATTACAGAAAAAAGCTGCATTATGCTCTTTTTACATTTTGGCCTTTTTAAAAGCTGCATAATATCCTTTGTATGGACATAATTAAAATTTATTTAGCCAGCTCTCTCGGTGAACACTTGGGTTGTTTCTGTCCTTTTGTTCTCACAAACAATTCTGTAGTAAGTATCATACATGTAAAGGCGTATCTGAGGATACATTTTTGAAGCAGTACTGCTGAGTCAGGTGGTAAATATTTGTGAATATTGCAAAATATTTTAAAATTGTAGGAAATGAGACAAGCATAAGGAAAATAATAGCCTTTGAAATATTAATGTTGAACTTTTGATTGGAATTGCATTGTAAGATAATTAGAGAGTGATATATATAGACTAACAGTAGCCACCATTGTAGAATGGCGTGGAATACATGTAGACTAATAGCAGCTACTATTACTGAGCTCTTATAATATGGTAGTGGGCATGCAATACAGTGAATCATGGGAGGAGTACATACTTTATTTCATTTACTTCCCAGCAGTCAATTTTGCTGATGTGAAAACAAACCTAGAGGAGGTTCCTGACTTGCTTAAGGTTATGTAGCAGGTGAATGGTGGTATCATCTGGCATGAAGAGGGTGGTTTTGAGCTCCTGTCATCTTATTTTGAATTCTGACTTTGAGCTCTTGAGCAAGTTACTTAATAGAACAATAAAAGTTCTGTTAACTTTAGTTTTGCCACATGAAAATGGAAATAATAGTATCTATTTCATAGGATTACTGCCAATATTAACAAATTAATACAAAGTATTTAAATCAATGATTGACACATAATATTCAATAAATGTTAACTTTTAAAAAAGTTTACTGTATAAACTGTATATGGAACAATATATCAATATATTACAGGTGTAAGGATTATTTGTGTTTGTTGACTTTTAATAAAAGCTTATTCTGTAATGATAATGTGTACATAGCAAATGTAGAGATTTTATTTTGCTAGTTGTCATCATTAGTTTTGATGAATACTTTGTTAATTCTGTGCTTTTACCTTTCAAAAGTTTGTTTCATTGCACAAGTTATTAGAATAAAAATTATTTGGAAAGGACATTTTCATTTTTATACCAATAATTATCAGCTTTATTTTCAGCAACATTCTCATCAGTGGCTTTCGGCTGTATTTGACCCAATACCCTCATCCCCCTCCCCTAATTTGTAAACATTTTATTTATTGACTTTTAGAGAGAGAAGGGAAGGGAAGGGAGAAAGGGAGAGAAACATTGATCATTTGCCTCTCGTGCCTGGACTGGGATCCAAACTTACAACCCAGATGTGTGCTCTGATTGGAAATGGAACCAGTGACCCTTGGTGGGTCAACACACAACCAACTGAGCCACCCTGGTCAGGGCCAGTACCCCCATTTTATAACAGTATTTGGTAATGCTTCTTTGACTATCCTGAAATAAAATTCATAGATGATAAAATAATCAACATACTGCACAATTATAATGTGAAGGAGAATAAAAGGACTTAAAAATTAAAATGTTAGTACTTCAATATATAAAATGTTGAGAAGTGACCACACTGACATAATGAAGGAGCCAGAGGTATATATAATCATCATGACTGCAACAGCTACAATTGCAGACTGTTATAGGTATATTGAACTGGTAACACCTTGATTGGTGTTATTGTTAATGACATGGTCTTAAAACAGTGACTAGCTCTTGGTAGAGTTCTGAGCAATATAAAGTTAGGGTTTTTTTTTCTCTCAGTATTTCTGTATTCCTCCATTATTATTACTATTACCATGGAAAAGGACTTTGTCTTTATATGCAAAATAAGGTCTAGACCCAGATAAATAATGGTTTATTAACCTGTAGGACATTCATTGGTAGTAGTGCAGTCAAAATTCCATGGGGCAATTCTTCATTGATTGAGACCATCCCACCCATTGCAGAATGTTTAGGATACCTGGTCCCTATCTGAATACTATTAGTGTCCTCAAATGAAGTAGAAACACCCATACACATTCCTAAAACATTTAGAGTGGGACAGTAACTGCCCCCATTGAGAGTCATTGTTTTAGTGTTAAAAATTTTATTTGTTAAGCCAAAGAACACATATGCATCACACATGGACATGAACTAAGGGGGTCATTGCTGGAGGGAATGGGGGTACTGGGTGGAGGGGGGAAAAGGGGGAAAATTGGGACAACTGTAATAGCAAAATCAATAAAATATGTATTAAAAATTAAAAAAAATTCTATTTGTTATAGCAATTTAATTTCTGTTTTCATGGGGAAAATTCTTTAACATTACCACACTTTTTTTACTTTAATAAATTTGAAATTCTATTTTTTCATCTTTCATAGCTAATTAATTTACACTTAATTGAATTTTGAATTAAGATAATATTTGCTTGAAAACAGCCTTAGACTTTGCAGGTGATATCAATTTGAAGAATGTTTTTAATCTGCAATATGATGAGCACAGAAAGTGAGAGCTTTAAAGCTTTTATAGCAATTGAGTGTTGCTATAGCATCTAAGTGCATGATTTT
Organism: Noctilio leporinus; assembly: GCA_004026585.1. Taxonomy (NCBI): domain Eukaryota; kingdom Metazoa; phylum Chordata; class Mammalia; order Chiroptera; family Noctilionidae; genus Noctilio; species Noctilio leporinus. Next base: position 101,127 of record PVIW01003540.1, read on the forward strand.
CCTATTATTCAGAAATATCGGTTTGCCATACAGATTGTTCTTTACCATACATTTTTTGAGGAGTATTGAAATAGAGCAGTCATTTTCAAACCTTTAAAAAGGTTTAAAGCATTTAAACACTTTCATCAAACCAAACCTTCTATGGGTGCACAATGTAAAATGTAAAATACATGAAAGTGAAGCTTCCTTTAGAACTTGTGTGAACCCGAAGACTCCTAGGCTCTTACAGTGACCCCTCAGTGCCACCATTGGCCCTTCAGGATCCCTTTTCATCTATGAAACACAAAAATTACTTAAATTTTGTGGCATGCTAAAATTTTTTTTTGTCTGATCTGACAAAAATTGATATAATTTTGATTCATTCATACCAGATGGCTACTGTTGTGTTTGCTGTTCTTGTTTTTTAATTTGACAGTCTGAGGAAAAAGAGGTCAGTACCCCTCCTGACTGAAATAGTTAGGTACTGCATGTTTTAAAATTTCTTGCAGCACACTGGCTGAAAATTGCTGCTCTAGGCCTTCTCAGAGCACGGTTTGAAACCCACTGGCTTATAAAAACCAACATGCTCCTTTACCACTAATAAAATCAGGGTTTTATCTATTTCCCTTTGCATAAAAAGGATAATCTTTTCTAATGTATAAATATATCTTTAAAATTATTATTAAAGAGACTGAAAATACCCCAAACCAGCCCTGGCTGGTGGCACAGTGGATAAGGTGCCAGCCTGCGAACCCAAAGGTTGCCAGTTCGATTCCCCGCTCAGAGCACATAACCAGGTTGCAAGCCAGGTCTCCAGCCAGGTCTGTAGCTGGAGGCAGGTGAAAGGCAACTGTACATTGATGTTTCTCTCCCTTTCTTCCCCCCTCCCTGCCCTTCTCTCTGAAAATAATGAATAAAAACTAAAAAAAAAAGCAAAACATAAAACCAAACCCCAACTAGATCAAAAAGTTACACCTGGAATTTGGAGTGTGAGCCCAGTGACTTTTGGCTTTGAGATTGGTTTTCTCAACCTTTGTTCGTTGTCTTTGTGAGATCTTACTTCCCACAGCAGCCACAGGTCTCTGCCTCAGCTGCACTGTTTTGTAGTGACTTGTGGAGGTGACTTTTGGGCTTTCCTAAGTGAATTTTGTATTTCTAGCACTATCTGTATGTATTTTATATAGATCTTTCCTAAATGTATCCTTCAAATTTAGTAAAATTTCTCATAAGATTACTCACAGGAAGGTAATATTATTACATGGATGCCATAGATCTGAGTATTTCATTCCATTGTTTGAAATTGTCTAGCAGCTTCAAATTGCTGTTAAGACCAATCTGCCTACCTCTCTAGCCAAGTGTTCTACTGCACCCATGCCCTGTGCCCATCCTGCTTTCTACTCTTTCCAGTCACCATGGTTTTGTTTATATTTTTTCTAAGCGAATACTTTTTTTATTATTTCAAGTCCCTGCAGTTACTCTTTCCCTCCTACCCCAACCCAGATTGGCCACCTTCTATTTCTTTAAGTCTCAGCTTAAACTTCATCTTGGGGAAACTTTATCTGTCCCTGCTTCACTAGCCTAAGTCTCTCTCTAATGTTTTCTCATACTGTCTTGTACTTTTCTAATTCATGGCATTAGCACAACTGAAAAAAAAAAATTTATGTGTAATTTTTCATTTGTATGACCTCTCTGTAGATTTACACTTCCACAGGTGTACAGGCTATTTATTTTGTTTATCACTCTATAGTCACTATCTAGCAGTGTCTTATAGTAGATGTTCAGGAAATAATTGTGTTCAATAAATAACACATTTCAATATTTATACATAGTAGATGCTCAATGAAGAGGTGTGGAAAAATTATGGATGTATGTGTAAAGTCTTGTAATTTTTTTTTTTTTAGGTTAAAGAAAGACCTGATGTGGGAGTTTATATCAAAGACTTATCGGCTTATGTAGTAAATAATGCTGATGATATGGATAGAATTATGACACTAGGCCACAAAAATCGTAAGTATTATATACATCATTGTGATCAAACACCTATATGTTGAGTAAGCTGGTTTAGAAATAAAAAATTGGCGTGGCATTTTGCCCCGTAACGACTGGGTTTTTGTTTCTTAATTTTTTTAAAAGATTTTATTTATTTATTTTTAAGAGAGTGGAAGGGAGAAAGAGAGGGAGAGTAACATTGATGAGGCCTCTCACATGTGCCTTAACCAGAACCCAGGCCGTAACCCAGGCTGTAACCCAGGCACGTGCTCCAACCAGGAATTGAACCAGCGACCTTCTCTCTGCAGAATGATACCTGACCAACTGAGCCATACCAGTCAGGGCTGGATTGTTAAGTTTTTTGAAAACCCCTCCTCTGATTATTTCCTAGGGAGTCAGCACATACTGTATGGATGAAAGATACACCACAGATTGCTTTCTGTGATGACCAAAGTTTTGTTTCTTAGTTATAGCACTATATCTTTGAAATTCTTATATAGCTATTTCTTGTTAGCTATAATAATATTTGGTAACATTTATTGAACACTTACTGCATGGCAAGTGCTTGTGCTAAGTGTTTTATAAAAATGATCTCTTTTAATCCTCACAATAGACTACAATAGTATTAAATTTCTACTGTATTTTGTGATTGAGGAAACCAATACTTAATTTAAATAACTTGCCCAAGGTTACATACTACTTAATAAATGGCAGAGTAAGTATTTTAATCTAGGTCATGAATCAGCATAACCAGACACAACATATATTTCCTCCCTTTTATTGACAAGAAAAGCAAAACAAAATTAAGTGACATTTTTAGAAATTGTTTCAGTTTTTGACTAAATAATAAAGAACTTCAGCAATATTTAGTCCACAAATGCCCCAGGCCTAGTACTAGTAATGTTGCTAATAATAATTAGAGAATTGAGGTGAAAGAAAGATAAAAACATAGGAAGTAAACATTTTTTTTCTTCAGTTTTTGCAACTACACTATACACTAAGCAAACTCAAGGAAATTAAACAAAAAATTTAAAAGATTAATTGCTGGGGAGGAGTACAGAGGGGAGCAAAAAGGGGATGGATGTAATACAACAACAATAAAATTAAAAACAAAAAAACAATAAAACAATAAAATTAAAAAAAAAAAGAAAAAGATTGATTGCATACTTAAAAACCAAGCAGTAGAAGGAAAAAGACCACATTTTAACAGGAAAGTAATTGAAGAATATGTATGAATGTTATTCATAAAACTATACATAGCAGTAAGCATATGAAAGGTTGTTCAACTTCACAGTCAGGAAAATACATGTTGAAACAACAGTGGGAGGTATTTTCCTCCTGTGGGTGGATGGAAGGATGTCCAGGTTGGACAGGCTCAGAAGACACGGGCACTGGCAATGGGATTATAAAATAGTGCAGCTTTTTTTAAGGGCTATTTGACAGTATCTGTTGACATTTTAAAAATGCATTTCTTTTGACCCAGTGTTTCTAATTCTAGACATATGTATATTTGAGAAAAGCATTTTAAGTATAAAAAATGCTTTATTTAAACACTATTTGTGTCCCTGGCTGGTGGCACAGTGGGTAAGGTGCCTGCCTGGGAATCCAAAGGTCGCTGGTTTGATCCCTAGTCAGGGCACATACCAGGTTGCAAGCCAGGTCTCCAGCTAGGTCTGTAGCTGGAAGCAGGTGAAAGGCAACCATACATTGATGTCTCTCTCCCTCTCTGCCTCTCTCTGGAAATAATTAATAAAAAATCTTAAAAAAACAAAACATGATTTGTAATAAAAAGTTTGACACAACTTAAATAACTGGAGAAAACATTGGTTATGTAAATAATGGTACAAAAATACTCCGGACTATAATGAAACTCAAGATATATTAAGTAAAAAGAAAGCAAATTACAGAATAGCAGTACTGCATCATTCCATTCATCTATGTTTGAAAAAGCCAAATTATTAAACTGTGTATTTGGATTGTGTGTGTGTGTCAACATGTGTGTATGTGAAATACAAAATAAAAGGGCATTCAGTAGTGGTTACCTTTAGGGAAGGTGAAGTAAGATTGAGGAAAAGGGATGTTGGTAGCTTTCAGTGTTTGTTTTCTTTTAATGTATTTAAAATTTTTGATACCAGGAATATGTTCATTTACTGTTTATTTAATTTAAACATTTTTTAAAAGATAAGATTCCATTTACAATAGTGATCAAAAACTCCCATTAATTACTTGAGAATTAATTTAACTTGGTATGTGAGATTTATTCGAGGAGAACTAAAATGTTCTAATGAGAGAAATAAAGTGAAACAAAGATAAAAAGATTTGAAAAACCTAATAGGTCAGAGAGGAAAATGCTCTTAATTAATAGATTGAGTCCAAGAAGTAAACATTTAGTACAAATATCCAGTATGAAAGTTCCAACATAAATGTAGTCTTTATCATATAAAAAATATAGTAAAATAGCCATCAGGAGGGAAATAACAGAGTGGGGAAATGGGACAATAAAAGCTGCTATGCTAGATAAATGAAAAATTTATACAAATATAAAATTAGTGCCCATTTTGTATAGGTGTCATAGTATAGAAATAGTTAATTTTATACTTAAGAAAATAGGTTAGGCCCTGGCTGAAGGCACAATGAATAGGCACCGACCTGCGAACCCAAAGGTTGCTAGTTTGATTCCCAGCCAGGGCACATAACCAGGTTGCAAGCCAGGTCTCCAGCCAGGTCCTTAGTTGGAAGCAGATGAAGGGCAACAATACACTCATGTTTCTCTCCCTCTCTGCCTCTCTTCCTTCCCCTCTCTCTAAAAATAATAAATAAAATCTTTTAAAAATAAATAAGTATAAAAATAAATAAAAGAAAAGAAGTCAACTCACAAACAAATAAACAGCCTGCCTAGCAGCTAAAATGCAAATGTAAACTATTCCAGGTCATTTATCTCGTGGGCATCCTTGTAAATTGGTTCATATTTTTGTAGAATAGTGTTTTCAGCCTTTAAAAATTATTGTTGTTATTTTCAAAGATTTCATTTTTATTTTCAGAGAGAAGGGAAGGTAGGGAGGCAGAGAGGGAGAGAAACACCAATGTATAGTTGCCTTTCACCTGCCTCCAGCTATGAACCTGGCTGGAGACCTGACTTGCAACCTGGTTTTGTGCCCTGGCTGGGAATCGAACCAGCAACCTTTGGGTTCGCAGGCGGGTGCCTTATCTACTGTACCACCAGCCAGGGCTAAAAATTATTGTTTTGAGTAGGTAATTAATACATATGGGATAAAATTTAAAAGTTACGAAAGTATACTAGTACACTGAAAAACAAGTCTCTCTTCTATCCTTTGTCTCAATCAGAGAGTTCCCATCCCTGGTGGCAACCTCTGTAGTTCCTCACAAGCCCTCTTTGATGCAGTCTGTGTGCCCATGCTTGTTTTTAGAAAAAGTGCTTGTCCTCTTTCTTTCTTTTTTTTTTTTTAATTTTATTGTTGTTGTATTACATCCATCCCCTTTTTGTTCCCCTCTGTCCCCCTCCCCACCCACCCATGCTTGTCCTCTTTCTTTATGAGTCTGATAATAGCATACTTTATTCACTTAACAGTATTATCTTAGAAGTTTTTTCACATTAACATATACCAGTGTTTATGTAAGCATTTTAAAAGAATGATGTAGTATTTCTTTGGATGGATCTGTATACACAGTTTATTTACCCAATTTTTAAAAATATTTTATTAATATTTAGAGAGAGAGGAGAAGGGAGAGAGGCAGAGAGGGAAAAAGACATCAATGTATGGTTGCCTTTCACCTGCCTCCAGCTACAGACCTGTCTGGAGACCTGGCTTGCAACCTGGTTACATGCACTGGCTGGGGAATCGAACCAGCGACCTTTGGGTTTATAGGCCGGCACCTATCCACCAAGCCACCAGCCAGGTCTTGCACTAATTCTTTACCTTCTTTCATTAGGCCTTACTTTTTTTTTTTTTTTCCAACTACAGTTTTATTTTATATTGGTTTCAGGTATACAGCATAGTGGTTAGATAATCACATACTTTAAATAGTTCTCCCTCATATTTCCAGTACCTACTGGCACCATACACAGTTATGGCAATAGTGACTCTATTTCCAATGACTATTTTGTAATTGCCAATTCCAACCTCTTAATCCCCTTGCCTTTTTCGCTCAGCCCTCAGATGCCTCCCAGCCGGCTACCACCCATCTGTTCTCTGCAACTATGGATCTATTTCTACTTTGTTCATTTATTTTGTTCTTTAGATTCAACATACAAGTGAAATAATGTGGTATTTGTCTTTCTCTGCCTGGCTTATTTAGGCTTTACTTTTCTGTATCAGTGCAATTGACACTCTAGTTATTTGACTTCTAGTATAGTCATGTTAATAATGAATAATATTTTTTTAATTAAAAAATATTGATTATGCTGTTAGAGTTGTCCCAACTTCTTTACCCTTTGCTCCCCTCCACCCAGTATATTTTACTGTTTAAATTCTGAAATCAAAGCTTGCATGGAGTAGTTTTGCACTGAAGATATTGTATGAAGATAATTTTGGCATTGGGTAAAATTAGCATAATGGTATTAAAGTACTTTGAAATTTAAGAGGAAAACCAATATATGCATATTATAAAAAACCAGAACAGATTCTTTACATAATATATTCATGTAAAATATTTATGCACTCACAGATACTTAGTATATTTTGAATGGATGCTTTTGTTTAATGGAAGTGATATTATACTATATATTCCTCTTTTTTCAGCTACATGTTATGGATATCTTTCCATGTTATACAGATCAGCCTTAATTTTTAAAAATCCATACAATGACTGATGTATAACTGATGAACCACTGTCCTGTTGGTTGTTTCTGATCTCTTGCTGTTGTGAACAAAACTACACTGATATCCTGGCATCAGCTAATGCACATGTACAAGTATTTCTGTGGTCTGCATTCCCAGAACATAATGCCTTTTAGAGACAGCTGAAACAGTAATAATTTTAAAAATTATTTAACTTGTATTTTTATGTAAAACAGTTATTTTTATAGCCAGTAATACTTGAGATTAAAATAAAGTATTTTAAGCCTGGCTGGTGGCACAGTGGATAAGGTGCTGGCCTGCAAACTCAAAGGTCGCTGGTTCGATTCCTAGCCAGGGCACATAACCAGGTTGCAAGCCAGGTCTCCAGCCAGTTCCATGGCTGGAGACAGGTGAAAGGCAACCATACATTGATCTCCCTGTCTCCCTTCCCCTCTCTCTAAAAATAATAAATTTAAAAAATCAAATCAAATAAAATGAAGTATTTTGTAAAATTACCTCTTTAATATGAGAAACTTATAAATTCTTTTGTTACCAACATAAATTGTGGGAAACTTGTAATAATGGCTAAATACTTCTATGCTTTTATGGTCTAGCCATGCTCTCTGTTTTTTGGCTCTGATGAAATTTAGTATTTTAAATATTTTATTATTTATTTATTATTTTTAGAGCAAGGGGAAGGGAGAGAGGCAGAGAGGGAGAGAAACATCAATGTATGGTTGCCTTTCACCTGCCTCCAAGCTACCAACCTGACTGGAGACCAGGTTTGCAATCTGTTTATGTACCCTGGCTGAGAATCGAACCAGCGACCTTTGGGTTTGTAGGCCGACACCTTATCTAATGTACCATCAGCCAGGGCCTGAAATTCAGTATTTTAAATCATTCTAGATACAGTTAATAATTTTTAAAGACACTCTGTTATTATACTTCTTAAGAATTTCCTTCCTTTGTTCAAGGTTCTGTTGGTGCAACTAACATGAATGAGCATAGTTCCCGCTCACATGCCATCTTTACAATTACCATAGAATGCAGTGAAAAAGGTGTTGATGGCAACATGCACGTCAGGATGGGGAAGCTCCACCTGGTAGATCTTGCTGTAAGTAACAGGGTGCTACTTAAAGAATAACTCTTGTAATGTTTTTATTTTATAAATGACAAAATGCAAGTGGAAAGGTGTGGTTTATGTACAGAATATTTCAAACCTATACAAAAGTAGATAGACTAGTATGATCATCTTTCCCATAACCATCCTCTGACTTCAACAAGTACCAGTTTGTGGCCAGTCCAATTTCATCTCTACCATTCTCCACTTCTCTCCTGTAGTATTTTAAATTCCAGATATTATATCAGTTTTTTCAACTGTTAAATTACTTTGTTTTTATGCTTTGGAAGCAATATTCTATATTTTAAATTTTAGCTTTATTTCTGTCTCTGTTTATTGCTAGGGTTCAGAAAGACAGGCAAAAACTGGAGCTACTGGACAACGCCTTAAGGAAGCTACAAAAATCAATCTTTCCCTTTCCACCCTTGGCAATGTGATATCTGCCTTGGTTGATGGAAAAAGCACTCATGTGCCTTATCGTAACTCTAAATTGACTCGTCTTCTTCAGGATTCATTAGGAGGAAATTCAAAGACTATGATGGTAAGGCTTAATTACTAATATTGTAGTTATCAGGTGAATTTACAACTTCCTGTTCATTCTGTAACATGCATAACATTTTAAAAACTGTTGATTATTTTATACTGGTTGACTTGTGGTTCATCATTTTCTAGTACAATATGTGTTGTAGCCCATGTGGCATCATTTGGAAACCCATGAGGTTATATTCTCTTTTTAAAGAATACCAAAGCACAGGTGTGCTTAAAAAATTCCCTTTGATACCATTGTAATGGTAGTGTTAATTTTAACTGTGTCAGGTGTTCAAATGCTTTGTATTTCTAATTCAACAGTGTGCAAATATTGGGCCAGCAGATTACAATTATGATGAAACTATCAGCACCTTACGGTATGCTAATCGTGCTAAGAATATTAAAAATAAAGCTAGAATTAATGAAGATCCAAAGGATGCTTTGCTTCGTCAATTTCAGAAAGAAATAGAAGAACTGAAAAAGAAACTTGAAGAAGGTAACTCTTCTCCAAAATTTTGATCTTAATGTTGGTTAAAAATATGTTGCGTCCTGGCTGGTAGCACAATGGATATGGTGCCGGCTTGTGAACTCGAAGGGCGCAGGTTCGATTCCCCAGCCAGGGCACATAACCAGGCTGCAAAGCAGGTCTCCAGTCAGATCTGTGGCTGGAGGCAGGTGAAATGCAACTATACATTAATGTCTCTCTCCCTCTCTCCCTTCCCCTCTTTCTAAAAATAATGAAAAAAAATCTTTAAAAAAAAACAAAACTTAATTTTTTTTTAAAGATTTTAATTTATTATTTTCAGAGAGAAGGTCAGGGAAAGAAGAAGAAAGGGAGAGAAGCATCAATGTATGGTTGCTTTTCACCTGTCTCCAGTTAAGGATCTGGCTGGAGACCTGGCTTGCAACCTGGTTATGTGCCCTGGCTGGGGAATTAAACCAGCGACCTTTGGGTTCGCAGGCTAGTGCCTATCCACTGAGCCACACTAGCCAGGGCAAAACTTCACTTAATTTAAACCCCCAACTTAACCCCACTGACCGTTTGTAGATTTCATATGACCACTTAAAAATAATGAATTTTTATTGTCTGTATAAGATCAAGTTCTACCATCTGTTTAGGTGACTAGAACCAGAGTTCTCTGTGATAGTCACTATTGCTTGAAGCACAGAAAGCTATCCCAGAGTCATGGGTAAAGCAAGTTTATTATTAGAAGTAAAAGTTTCTTGTATGAGCCCTGGCTGGTGGCATAATGGATAAGGCGCCAGCCTGCGAACCTAAAGGTCACTGGTTCGATTCCCAGCCAGGGCACATAACCAGGTTGCAGGCCAGGTCTCCAGCCAGGTCTGTAGCTGGAGGCAGGTGAAAGGCAACCATACGTTGATGTTTCTCTTCCTCGCTCCCTCTCTATGAAAAATAATAAATAAAATTAAAAAAAAATTTCTCGTATGGCCTTGAAAATTTGATTTCATACTTAAATTTAAATGTAAGATTCTCTTTTGGAATTCTTTTCCAACAATGTTAGAGAGTTAGAAACTTTGAGAAACTTGCCCACCGTCACTAAGTGCACAGTGACCCCTTCACGCTGAGAGCCGATAGGCACAGGCTCCTTTGCAGACCAGGTCAGCATGGTGGTTTGGAACTGCCTCTTCAGTATGTGGGGAGACGGTTAGATCAGATGATAGCCAGAGTTGCCAGCATCACAAATGTTTGGAGAAAGAGCTGATTCAATAAACATTGTTCAATAAAGATTATTGAGGAGAAGCAGTAGTAATTGCACTGCCTACTAGATAATGGAGTTTGGTGTTTTAAATGTGACCACTAGGTGGTATTTATAGTCAGTATATTTAAAAGATTTGAAATTTCTTAGATTTGTTCATGTTGAGTTCATACCTTTATTTTGCTGACCTAATTTTTTAACATTTTTTATTGTAGTAAAATATATATAACATGAAGTTTACAATTTTAACCATTTTTAAGTGTATATAGTACTTCTGTGGCATTATGTTCACATTGCTGTACGGCCATTACCACCATTCCTCTCCAGATCTTTTAAATTTTTTAAAAAGATTTTATTTATTATTTTCAGAGAGAAGGGCAGGGGGGAAAGAAGAAAGGGAGAGAAGTATCAATGTATGGTTGCCTTTCACCTGTCTCCAGCTAAGGACCTGGCTGGAGACCTAGCTTGCAACCTGGTCTGTCCCTTTTAAACACTAACTCCCCATCCCCCTCTCTCCCTCAGCCCCTGGTATCCACTATTTTACTTTCTGTCTCTGACTTTGACTATACTAGGGACCTCATATAAGTAAAATCATATGTCATTTATCCTTCTTTGTCTGGTTTATTTCATTGAGCATTATATTCTTAAAGTTTATCCATATTTTAACGTATGTCAGAATTCTTTTCCTTTTTAAGGCTGAATGATATTCTATTATATATATATATATATATATATATATATATATATACATATATATACCACATTTTGTTTATTCATTCACCTGTTGATGGGCACTTGGGTAGCTGCTGCACTTTGACTGTTATGAATAATGCTGTTATGAACATGGGTATACAAATACCTGTTTGAGTTCTTGCTTTCATGTTTTGTGTGTGTGCATATACCCAGAAGCAGAATTGCTGGGTCATATGGAAATGCTGATCTTATTTTTAACACATTTCATTTTATTTATGTTCTGAGGATATTTGTTTTCATAACACAATTGAAATAGTTAATAGAATTGGTCATAAAAATAAAAAGTAGGCAAAAATATTAAAATAGTACTTTTTAAGCTGTATTTTGAAATAATTTTAGACTTATGGAAAAACTTACAAATATATTAAGCAGAGTTTCTATATTACCCATCACTCAGCTTTCCCTGATATTAACATCTTATGTAATCATACTACATATAGTATAGCCAGGAAATTTTACATTAATACAACTGTATTAACTAATCTACAGATCTTACTTACTTATTGTTAGACCATACCAGTAAAATAGTTTAATGTAATTTTAAAATAGTCATTGAGGCTTGGCTAGTGGCACAGTGGGTAAGGCGCCAACCTGCAAACCCAAAGGTCACTGGTTCGATTCCCAGCCAGGGCAACATAATCAGGTTGCAAGCCAGGTGTCCAGCCAGGTTGGTAGCTGGAGGCAGGTGAAAGACAGCCATACATTGATGTCTCTCTCCCTCTCTGCCTCTCTCTTCCCCTCTCTCTAAAAATAAAGATTAAAAAAAAAAATAGCTATCAATGTGAAGATCTTATTTAAATCTTGATGGCTTTCCTCTCCTGCCCTTTTTCTCTTGTCCAGTGTTCAGTCTAAGATCACATCATACGTTTGGTAATCATGTTGGTTTAGTCTCACCCACCCTCCAGTTCCTCTGTCTTTGTCTCTCACGATCTTGACTCTTTTGAAGAGTATTGGTTAATTTGGGTTTGTCTGTAGGTCTCTCATACTTTTCTGTAAGGTTTCTTTACTATAAATCTATTTTATTTATCCTTTGTAATTAATATGTATCTTGTGTGGAGCGACTTTGAGACTATACAAAGGTTCTGTTTCTCATTGTACTTTTTTTGCACTAATTTTTGCATCCATCAAGCGTTCTTGCCTGAAACAGTAATTCTGTGGCATTTACTCATTGGTGACTTTCTCTTTCAGTATTCTTTCTAATGTTTAGTGTTTGGAATCTAACATAAGAAGGAAGAGCAGTCACTTCTCCCCCACTTATTTATTTATTCAATTATTTACATAGTCTAGTGTGGACTCATGGATATATTGGGTTCATAACATCATAATATTATTTATTTTATTGCTCTGATTGTTTTAACACTGGTCATTCAGAGCTCCTGCAGGGCTGTTCTTACATTCTTTCAGTATGCTCCCACGTGTTTTTGGTTTGTTGAGCACTTCCTTATTTTCTGGCACCACAGGTGTTTTGGGCTCATTTTGTATTTTCTCTTGCCCAGCTTTAAAATCAGCTCTTTCTCCTTGGTTCTTTTTTTCACTGGAGAATGGTATTTGGAAACCAAGATTTGAGCATTAGGTGTCATTGTTTCTAGGCCTAAAGAACAAAGTACTTTCTAATGAATTCCTTATCCCAAGAATCTGTAATCTCTTCCCATCCTTTATTTACAGGTTCAAATATTACCTGTTGTGATTAGTGTATATTTTGTTTTTTCCCCAATTACTTTTGTTTTCTTAGAACATTTCATATATGTCCAGTGATATATTTTTGAATAACTACTTTGAAGGTGATGTAGTACTGACCTTAATTAATATCAATTATTCCATTTTCTTTTTTTTTAAGATTTTATTTATTATTTTTAGAGAGAGGGGTAGGGAGAGAGGCAGAGAGGGAGAGAGACATCAATGTATGGTTGCCTTTCACCTGCCTCCAGCCATGGACCTAGCAGGAGACCTGTCTTGCAGCCTGATTATTGCCCTGGCTGGGAAATCGAACCAGCGACCTTTGGGTTTTCAGGCTGGTGCCTTATTCACTGTGCCACCAGCCAGGGCTGTTTTTTGTTTTAAGGTAACAATCTTTGTACAGATGAGTCTTTTTTTTTTTTTTTTTTTTTAAATATTTACTGTGTTTCCCCAGCCAGGGCACATAACAAGGTTGCAAACCAGGTCTCCAGTCAGGTCTGTGGCTGGAGACAGGTGAAAAGCAACCATACATTGATGTCTCTCTCCTTCTCTGCCTGTCTCTCTTCCCCTCTTTCTAAAAATAATGAAATAAAATCTTTAAAAAAATGTATTGTGATGTAGTTCTAAAAGTAGGCTTACTATGTTAGATCACAGTTTTATGGCTCTTAAAAAATACACAGGTTGCACACCTATGTTCATAGCGGCACTATTTACAATAGCCAAGTGCTGGAAACAGCCTAAGTGCCCAA
>PVIW01003540.1:114538-164035 GCA_004026585.1 Noctilio leporinus
GCAGAAAGAAAGAAGGAACTTGTACCCTTTGCAACAACATGGATGGAACTGGAGAGTATTATGCTTAGTGAAATAAGCCAGTCAGTGAAGGACAAATATCATATGATCTCACCCATTATGGGACAATAATGAACAAAACTAACAACAAGCAAAACAGAACCAAGTATATGAATACAAGGAATAGGCCTTCAGTGGTCAGAGGAACGGGGTAGGGGAGAGGGAGAGGTAGAGGCAAAGAAGGGGAGCAGCTTAGACAAGAACCTAGTATAAAGGAACCATGGACATGGGCAACAGGTGGGATTGACTTTGGGGGGAAAGGGTGGGTGGGTGGAGGGACAGAGGGGAGCAAAAAGGGGATGGATGTAATACAACAACAATAAAATTAAAAAAAAATACACAGGTTGAATGAATTATTTAATATCTTAAACAAAAAACTGAAGAGAAAATGCTCCTCAAAAGTGACCACACTTTTTTTTTTTTTTTAAAGGTTTTATTTATTAGTTTTAGAGAGAGCAGTGGGGAGAGAGGCAGAGAGAGAGACATCAATGTATGGTTGCCTTTCACCTGTCTCCAGCTACAGACCTGGCTGGAGACCTGGCTTGCAACCTGGTTATGTGCCCTGGCTGGGTAATCGAACCAGAGACCTTTGGGTTCATAGGCCCCACTGAGCCACCAGCCACACTTTTAAAAGACTAAAATAACTCTTAACATGTAACTTTTATATATACTTAGAACTGTACTTTATTATTTAAAATTTTAAATGGATAAGAATTCAACTTTAGGAAATTAAAAATAAAACCTCTGTACAGTATACATCATGTCAATTTCTGAGGTTAGCATATCTGATATACAGTCCAGGAATTTTAAATACAAGGATTGTTTAGGGTGATAAAATCTTAATGAAGTAAGCTGACACAGACATTTTCAAATTAGCCAATGACCTGGTACAGAATAAAAGTAATTGTATTAAATTTCAATTCAAGGGGAAGAAATATCAGGCTCTGATATCAGTGGGTCAGAAGAGGAGGAGGATGAAGAGGGTGAGATCGGAGAAGATGGAGAGAAAAGGAAAAAAAGAAGGGGTAAGTTCTTTTTGGTTCTAGAATTATCTGGGGTTTCTGCTTAATGATGGTTTAACATTCCTAAGGAAGTTGAGTGCATGCCTTTCATTTTGCCATTTTTAGTTATGGTACCAATTCAGAGTATGACATATACCTGATTAACTGCATTATTTTTTCCCCTCCTATATTGACCTCCTATTTATAGCTGGATTAGAATATCATGTTCTTTTTTAAAAAATTTAGAATTGTAAGTCAATGAAGTGGATATATTTAAATTTTCATTTAGATTTTTATATGTGTTAGGAACTTAAACTTAGGAAATTAGGATAGTGTGGAGTTTTTCTCAAGCACAATTAGGCTTTAGAAGTCATTGCATATTAAAATAAATTTGTATAAGGATACTATTTTTTAATTTAACTTTATTCATTACAAAACATGCTTTTATTTTCACCTTGTTATGTGCCATTTGTTGCAAAATATTAAGACCGCTTATTGTGATAAAGAAAATAGATACCATGTAAAAGAGAGACATATTATAATGGCCTACATTTCAAACCTTTTACCCTAAATATTTATTTATTTTAGAACTCTCTTCCATTAATGTGGATCATTGTTTTCAAGCTGGTGCATATTTTGCTTGTCTTATTAAAATGATCTTAATCAGGGCAAGATCTTCAAGGGAACATCTCTTGCCATCGCCTAGCTGGACACCCCTGTCCTTCAGGGAGATGGGGGTCATTGAGAAAATTCAACAATGAAATAAAAATGATCTTGCTGAAAATAAACCCATCTCTGCTTGATGAGGACTTGCAAATTTACAAACTAAAGATTTTAAAAGTTCAAAAGACAGGAAGAGCATGATTTAGAGCAGGAATTAGCAAAATGTAGTCTGCTGGCCAAATTCAGCCTACCACCTGTTTTCTAAATAAAATTTTATTAAACAGCTACGCTTATTTGTGTATGTGTGATGTATGGCTGGCTGCTTCCACATGAGATTGTATGTCCCACAAAACCTAAAAACTTATTTATTTTTTTAATACTCACCTGAGGATATGTTTATTGATTTTTTAGAGAGAGGAAGGGAGAAAGAAAGAAAGATTGATGTAAGAGAGAAACATGAATCAGTTGCCTTCTGTACACTCCCTGACTGGGATTTGAACCTGCAATCTAGGTATGTGCCCTGACAAGAAATCAAACCTGTGACCTTTGGTGTACAGGACGACACTCCAGCCAACTGAGCCACCTGATCAGAGCTCTCAACATTTATTATCTGTACCTTTACAGAAAATGTTTGCCAAACCTTGACTTAAAGAATTGGTATTGTGTTCATATCTATTTTTCACAGAGTAAACTATTCAGAGCTAAAACAGATAATAGATATAAATAGCAAAAACTGCTACTATTTCATATGTTAAAATATATGCCCTGGCTGGTGGCTCAATGGAAAGGCACTGGCCTGGGAACCCAAAGGTCGCTGGTTCGATTCCCAGCCAGGGCACATGATCAGGTTGCAAGCCAGGTCTCCAGCCAGGTCTGTAGCTGGAGGCAGGTGAAAGGCAACCATACACTGATGTCTCTCTCCCTCTCTGCCTCTCTCCCTTCCACTCTGTCTAAATATAATAAATACAATCTTTAAAAAATATATGTAATAGTAAAATACCTTTCAGGCTTAGAAATTTTAAAATGTTCAGTGAGCTTTTCGAAGTTTTGCTATGGAACCTTAAAATATACATAATTATATCTGATAGTTTGATATTTTAGAGAGAACAAGTGAAACCTGTCTGTAATGAAAAGCAATTTACCATTTTTATAATTTTGATTGTGCATGACTTCATATTTTAAAATTCAATTCCTTTAACTTGTCAACCTAAATAAATGTCACCAGATGGCATTGCTTTTTATTCTTGTCATTCCAACCCTCTGAATTTCTGTGTTTTAGGTGAATAGTGGGGTTTGCCTACAGCAGATGCTTAAAGGAACACAGTTTCTAATTCCCCTGCATGGCTTTGTTATTAGAGAGTAGGGACTAGACTACCAGGACTGGTTTTAAGGGAAAGTAAGTTTTGGTTTGGTTCTTTAATACAAAGCTTGATTGTCCTTTAAAATTCTCTCTCTGGAACTGAATTTTTCTCTGTGTATGTGTTCCTTTCCTTGTTTCCTTTTCCTTTGGTTCTTGTTGGGCTCATTTCTTTGTCTTCCAGGCAGTAGCAGCAGCAGTAGTTCAGACTCCACATGTTCTGTCATAGAGAAACCTCTGGATAAGTTCTTGCCTAGTGAGTGGTAGCTCTTAAGTTCTCTAACTGAGCTTTGGCTTTTCCATAACCCATGGGCTTCATTTGGGAAATGCTGCACTGCTCCCTGTCATTACTTAAGGAATACATGTTGGACTTCTCAGTAGAACAAAGCATGTGATGATCCCCCCACCCCTTCATTGCTTCCTGTAACCCATGATTGTTAAAACATATGT
The DNA here is from genome assembly GCA_004026585.1 of Noctilio leporinus. NCBI lineage: Eukaryota > Metazoa > Chordata > Mammalia > Chiroptera > Noctilionidae > Noctilio > Noctilio leporinus. The sequence goes on from PVIW01003540.1 coordinate 118,067, forward strand.
TTAAGCTTATGCTTGAGACAATGGAAGAGAGATTCATGCTTTTGCAACTAGATAATGTAAAGAGAGCTAGTAAGCTGTATAAAAGAATACTTCTCATGGTTCATTTTCATGTTTTATGACAAATTTCTAAGCCTAGTTGATTTATAGGGCATGTAGTGACAAATCCTGAATTTCTAGAAGTCCAAATTAGTCTTGGAAATACACCAGTACCCATTATGACATGTCCAACAGTCGCACAGATTTTAGGCTTTGGTGTCCTGTTCTTAGGGCAGCTTGAGAGTGAAAGCTCCCAAATCAAGGAAATGCCAAGTTTGAAGCAAGTGAAGATAACCTGAGTAGTATTTTATATCAAATGGCTATTTATCTCTAGTTCTAAATTATAAATTAGAAAATTTTAAGAAATTTTCTAATGTATGATTAGAGAATTTAGATTCACAAGAAATTGTTTATGTGTGATCTATCAGCTTATTTAAAACTTGAAGACTTTTTCTAAAATTGGAAAGTATTATTAATTTTATTTATATTTTATCTTCAGAAAGAAGAATTGATGCTTTCTTATACTAGCTTGCAGCTTACTGTCTTTTAAAGCATTATCTATATACTGTACTTACCTTTCAAAACTAATAGCAAACACATTTGGTTATTCTTGTATTTTGAACTTTCTAGAGGAATAATTCCAAGAATATTAGGAATTGTATTCTTTATTGAAAATTCTTAAATTTTGCCAAAACAATTTTATAAGATAATATTAAATACATTACATTGCATTAGAAACCATATAGAGGTATTATTTGTATTATAAATGGTGAAATACAGGAAAATATCTGAGGAGGAAGGATTATAATTTAATTTTCTGTTTTGTTTTAAGATTTACCTTAATTCTTAAAGGCCAGCAATAGGAAAGTGTGTAATGAAATGAGTTGTACTTTGTTCAGTTCAAGCAGTTTTAGTCACTTTTTGTATACCTAGCACGTAGCATTAGGTTCCTTTGTTTACAATGTGGGTGTGTTGGTGAAGCTCTGACCAGGTTGTCCCCGCATGTGGTTGCTGTGTGTAACTTGTACATACCTTCCCTTTAAAAATAGGAATGCCTTTTTACGTGGATGTTCTTTGCTTGAATCATCCATTGATTATTTAGTTATATAGAATCATTGCTATAATTATCCTTAACAATCTACTAATGAATTGAATGCAAGTTTGTTATTATACAGGTGTACTTCGCTTTATGCAATAAATGTTTTCTTTTTTTCCTGAAAAAAATTGATTTTAAATCAAGCTGGAAAATAAAATGTTTTGGGAGAGCTTGTTTTTAAAAAAGAATTCTTCATTAAATCCTTTTGTTAACCAAATAATCACTGCAAATTATTATAATCTTATTTGGGATTGAGGTTTCTGGGTTGGATTTTCTTAAAGGGAGGCACACCTGTAACATATATCCTCACAGTGTAAGAACATTGAATTGGGAAATTTTGAAAATGGGCAATGTGAATTTTGCTGCTTTAAACTTACTAATTTTTAAAAATTGGTTTAATTTTCTGTTTTGCTGTTTTGGAATACTTCCCAGGTCTTAGCAATTTCCCAATTCCATGTCTACCATTATTATTCCCATATGGTGCTGAACTTTGTTATATTTGCAGGAGTTTGGGAGTCAATGTGGGCTCTTGAGATTGATTTGAATTATAATTGTAAACTAAATTAATCTTCCTGTTATCTTTGCTTAAATTACATCTCTAATTGTGTTGAATATGCTTTTCTTTTCACATAAAACTGCTCTATTTCAGTTTTGATAGTGATTTGATTATTTCTATGCTTATACTATAAAATAAATGCTATTATACAATTTTCTTTGTTTTACATAAGAAATAATGTTCTTCTTTTTTTCCTCCTCATCTCTGTGCGTATGCTTCCTGTCTACGATTTGCTTACTACTTCTTATTGAAAGATCAAGCAGGTTGGTGTGATTGATTTGCACTCCACGTGGTACAGTTATTTAAATTATAAAGAGTTTTGTCATTTAACATATTACATTTTTAAAAATTTAATAATTTTTTACAAGGTAAGTGTCTATCGATATTTTGTATTTTAAAAAATCCTTCAACTTTAGCTTTAAAAAGGCTTCCTTTTTTCCTAATTTTTAAAAAAATTTATTTCAGTTTTTATTCAAGAATATATTAGGAACATTCTTATGTTCAAATGATCTTTTTAGGGGAACAATTCAAAAGTATTAGATTGACAATGACGGACAGAATGTATTATACCTCATTAACACTGACAGAAACACTAGAACTAGATGGCATAATTGTTTTTCCTAAGTTCTTGAAGACCCATTAAGCCAAATTTTGGAAATACAAATATATGTGATTTCACAGTCAAGCATTTTTATGAAAATGCTTTAAGAGTACAATAAGATCTTTGTTGCAAAAAACAGTTTGAATGATTTTGAATAAATAATCCAGTTTGAGCATAGTAATTCATCAACAGACATGTGCTTTTGTATTTCTACATCTAAATTATTCACTGCCTTATAATGGGTTTGGAACTGTTAAAATAATTAGAAGCCTAAAAAAAATAATGTATACATATGTTGATCAGATCGTTTCTTCTATACCATTAGTATCCATGTCTTCACACATACAGTTTATTTTATCTTTTTTATAAAAGGCAAAAAACATATTTGCCTTTTTGAAAATATTTGTAATTCTGAGGTGGAAAAGAAGCTATAATTTATTATGCATGCACTTACTTTATACTTTAACTTACACATTTCCCTTTCAAATTTCTAAGAAGAGGTATTACCAATGGGAAATTCTTCAACAGTGTAATTCAGAACATTAAATACAGGTGACAAAGAAGCCAACAGTATCAGGTCTTTTGGAATGCAATGAATCACACCACACCAGAGCATGAATTTGAATCAGTGCTTTTATTTACTCTTTTTATTTAACTTATTTGTTTTATGGCTTAAGTTCACTTTGGACTTATATTTCTATAGAAATGAGAGGTACTATATTTTAAACCCTTGGGTTTTTTAATATAATTTTATTCTAAAGAATTAAAGCCTATGCATGATTCTTTGCCTCATGGTTCCTGAAAGAATATATTCATATATATATATATATATATATGCACACTCATCTTTATCTTCATTATCATTATATTTCAGTTCTCTTATTAGCAGGAGAGCTTAACTTTTGGGTGGAGGTGTTAACAATTTATAAAGTCTGGTTTATACTCTTCTGTGGTCCTTTGGGAAGGAAGTTAAGAAATATAGAAAGCTCTCAGGAGAGCATCAGACAATTCTACGAAAAGTTTGATTGTTTTTCTGAAGGAAAGTATGTTTCAAAGAAATTATATTACCAGAAATGAATTATCTTTTATTCAGTTTCATAACCAGTTTAATATACTAGTTTTATTTTCCTTTTTTGATTTTTCACTTAAGTTTCATGACTTGGAAATTTAGTCAATAAACTTTTATTGAATACTGTTTATAACAATTTAACACTGTTATTTATACTATTACTTGTATATAAAACACTCCAATTACTAGATGTTATAATCAAAATAATCAATTGGAAGCTGTATTTTCAGCTTAATTATTTTGTAGTATTTCTATTTATATTTGACACTTGTAATATTTAATCTGACTTAGGTTTAGGATTCTGCATTTGACATAGTGATTTCGGTTTTTTACTTAAAACATATGACAGCTCAGCAACTATAAAATGCCTTATCAATTACTGTGTAACTGTTATAATTAGTATAGAAATTTTCCTTTAAAAGTGTACTATGAAATAAAATAAGTTCCAATAAATTTATTGAAGAAAAAGGGCATAAACACTCTAAAGATACATATTAAAAACTAGCTATAAGTTCTGACTATTTTTATATGTTCATTTTGTATCTATATATTACTTTTACTTATTCACTTATTTTAATACATTTTCGGGAGGTTCTTTGAGAAACCATTTGATTTTTGTACCTGGTTATCAGAAAAAGGTAACTATAAATAGTCATATTGCTTTTTTGACCATATATGTTATTTGGGGACACACAGATCATTGGGGTTTATTTGTTTTTGTTTTGAGTGTTTTGTTTTTTTGCCTTTACTGTTAATCTTTCTTTGTCTTTTTCTTCTGCTCATCTGTTTTGCTTCTCATTTACCCAGTTTCGTCCTCAGTTGTCATTGCACAATTGGAAAAGTTTGAATTTAGCTATTAGTTTAAAAGCTAAATTCTAGGAACATAAAATATTTATTTGACTTCCTTAAAATGTTAATACTTAATTTTATATTATGGAGGAATGTATCTTTTATAAAAACTGAAACTCTATGCAAATCTGAAACGTTGACTCTAAAGTGATTGTTGTAATTAAATAAATAAAATAGGTAAAAAGAAAGTTTCCCCAGATAAGATGGTTGAAATGCAAGCAAAAATTGATGAAGAGAGAAAAGCACTTGAAACAAAGCTTGACATGGAAGAAGAAGAAAGAAACAAGGCTAGAGCTGAATTAGAGAAACGGGAAAAAGATCTTCTGAAGGCACAGTGAGTATTACTTAATTGATATGGATTTGTGATTTAAATTTCTGCTATTTTTCATAGGAAATACAAATAAGAAAATTGAATAGTAATTAAAACTTGATTTTTGTCTCCAGAGTAGCTATTTTTGGATAGAAGTTTTCATTGTATATATTGTATTTCTAAAAATTACATGTTTTGAGTACTTTCTGTGTGGGAGGAAAAAAACCTGTGAATTTGAATTATAGATCGAATCATAAGTTAATGGACCCAGTGGTATTATTAGAGATGTTACGTTATTATATTCCTATTTTGAAATATTGCATTCAAATTCTTACAAATTTTGGTAAATTGTATTGGTAAAATGTAGATAAATTGATGTATAATAGAGTATTTTCATTTCACTCAACAGACAAGAACATCAGTCTTTGCTAGAGAAATTATCTGCACTGGAGAAGAAGGTAATAGTTGGTGGTGTTGATTTGTTGGCAAAAGCTGAGGAACAGGAAAAACTTCTTGAAGAATCTAACATGGAGCTGGAAGAAAGGAGGAAGAGAGCAGAGCAACTTCGCAGAGAACTGGAGGAAAAAGAGGTAACGTGACTTTTTGGTTTTGGTTGACACTTTGCCTAAGGTACTTAAGTTTTCTAGTGAAAAGCTAAGTATCATTTTAGTATTATCTTAAAGCAGATCTGTGGGTTGCTTTGAAGATAATGGTTACTAAACACTCATTAAATAAATTTGTGATTTAGTGAAGAAATTTTTCTGACATTTATCAACTATTGTCATAGCAAGAACGCTTGGATATTGAAGAAAAATATACCAGTTTGCAAGAGGAAGCACAGGGAAAGACCAAGAAATTAAAGAAAGTTTGGACTATGCTGATGGCTGCAAAGTCAGAGGTTGGTCTCTTAGAAATTACTTACTAATGTAGTTCTGAATTTTTTTTTTTTAAAAGAATTTCTTTGATTATGTATGATTAAGAATCCTAAGGGAATCATAATGCATGCCCACAATTTTAAAGAAATAAACATTTCTCCTTTATGTGCAATTTTAAATTTTAGGTATAAAACTAAATTTCCAACCTCAACTAATAATGTGGAAAAGGTGGTGCTGAGCCCTGGCTGGTGGCACAGTGGATATAAGGTGCTGGCCTGCAAATCCAAAGGTCACTTCCTAGCCAGGGCACGTGACCAGGTTGCAAGCCAACTCTTCAGCCAGGTCCATAGCTGGAGACAGATGAAAGGCAACCATACATTGATGCCTCTATCCCTTTCCCTCTCTCCAAAAATAACAAATAAAATCTTTAAAAAAAGTAAGGTAGTGCTAGTAGCTTCTGTCCATCATTTCCGTGAAAGGACTGGGTACGCTCTTCCAGGGACTATTAGACCAGTGCCCTGTGTCAGATTGGACTGCCTTATATTTTAAGTGTTTGTCTTTACTATTTGCATTAACTTTCTTGTAGATGGCTGATCTCCAACAAGAACATCAGAGGGAAATTGAAGGCTTACTGGAGAACATTCGACAACTTAGCCGGGAGCTTCGACTTCAGATGCTTATTATTGACAACTTTATACCTCAGGATTATCAGGTGAGAGGGAAGTTCTCTGATCTAGCTATCAGGTCATTTGTCTGGAGTTAAGGAATAAGAAAGTATAATTTATCATTAAGTTGGTGGTAAATATTTACATTTCAGTTGTCAATAAAATTTTCTTGAACTAATGCCGTAACATTGTACTTCAGCTGTTAAGTTTTCCTAATACATAATTTTCTGGTTGAGTAAGTATCTAAATAAGAATTTCTCAGCCCTTTAGAGAAATCCAGATTCATGTATAGCAGGTCCTGAAACAACGTTGTATTGGCCATTGTTACTTCATTATATCATTGATGAGGGGAAAAAATGATTCCCAGCTGGGGCTACTGTCTGTGTGGAGCTGGCACTTTCTCCCCAGGTCTGTGTGGGTTTTCTTCTAAGGTTTCCTCCCACATCCCAAAGATACTTGTGCATGTGAGGTGGACTGGAGTGTCTGTGTTGTCCCAGGCCAAGTGAGTGGGTATGTACGTTGTGGTGGAAGGGGGTCCTGTCCAGGGCCACTTCCACCTTGCTCTCCTAGCCACCTGGACAAGGTCCAGCCTCTTGGAATGTCTTTCCCTGAGCAATTTTCCCTTAACCAGATATAAACAGGTTGCAAAATAAGCATCTTAACTTTCTTAAATGTCTGTATATCTTACATTTATTTCAATGTTTACTATTAGTAGTTTTGGGTCTTTATTTTGAAATTTGGTGATGTTTGTGATCAGAAATATAGGAACCTAACTCTTGTTTGTACCAATTAGCCTATGATAAAATTGATTTCATTATTTATCATTTCACTTAAAGAACCTATCAATGACAAGAAGTGAGGACTTACTGTAATTGCAATTAGAATCACAGTACAGGTGCTGTTCATTCATTCAGCATCATTTATCTTATGACTAGAATAAGCAGAATTCCTGTGCTAACCGTTTCTTCCTGCTTATGGATGCCAATTATGTGTGTGTGAAAGGAGGGATAAAATATACATAACATGGAATTTATGATTTTAAGTAATTTTTAAGAGTATAGTTCACTGATATTAAGTATATTCGCAATGTTATACAACCATCACCATTTCCATCTCCAGATGGATGCTAATGCTTTTTTTTAAATTTAATTTTATGGTTGTTGTATTACATCCATCCCTTTTTTACTCCCCTCTGTCCCCTTCCCTACCCCCGAGTCCCCCCCCAGATACTCATTCTTAATACTAGTACAGTACCACATAATTTAAGTACCTTAGCCTCTACTTTACTCAAAATGTTCATCTTTCCAGTACATTTTAGTAAACTTGAACATAATGACTTTTTAAAAATTTACTTTACTTTGCATATCTATACATCTGTAAGAAATTTTATCTATAAATAAGTTTCAGTATTTTTTCCTTTGGACATCAGATCTACAGAATTGATCTTTGGTTCTTGGTACATTCCTATTAATCCTTAGATGGCCAGCCTTGATTTAGTTAGTTATTTTAGAGTTAACTCACCCCAAACAAAAGCTAGGACCATGAGAGTAACCCACTTCCAATCCTTTTGCCTCTTCCAACTCAAGGTAGCCTCACCCAGAATCCAGTGTTCTTCATTTCCTTGGTTTTTATTTTTATATAGTTTCATTGCATTTACATATATTTCTTAAAAACATTTTTACATTTATAACAAGTGTATCATGCAGTATATAATGTTTTGAGACAAATTTTACCCTTTATTACAAAGATTTTAGTTTCATGAATATTTTTCAGTACTTAAAATGTTAGTAAATATTAAAAGTAAACTATCTTGGACTCTTTTAAAAGGAAATGATTGAAAACTACGTCCACTGGAATGAAGACATAGGAGAATGGCAGCTAGTGAGTACTACCTTCATCCTTTTGTGAAATGTGAGTTGTGGAGAACTTCCTGTAGACTGGGGGTCTCACTGGCTTCTGTGGGGAGGCAGGTGGTCCAGACAAAGAATCAGATGAGAATCCGAAGGTTGGAGGAGCTGGTGTTAGAGCACACAGGCTATGCAATAGAAATGGCATGGCCAGGGCTGTGGAAGACCAGATGGCCTTGGGACCTCATTCTGTCCCAGCATTCATTTACATCAGTGTATCCACAGTAATTTGATAACAGTATTAATTGCTAATTAAAATAATTCTCTGCCTCTTTTTTCTTTTTTGAGAAATGTGTTGCCTATACAGGAAATAACATGAGGAAGCAAACTCCAATTCCTGATAAAAAAGAGAAAGATGTAAGAATGCCTTTTTTTTTTTTTTTTTTTTTAATTACAGTGTTTCTTTATAGGAATATGTGTCACTAAGTTATGTTATCAGCATGACACCTGTTAATCAGCTATGCTAAACAAGCAGGCTGATCATTTGGGAATAGAGGCTCCAGGATGAGTGATTGATTATCAGGGCACTGCTGGCCCTGGTGGGGCTGGCAGGCTGATTTCTACCACAATACTAGAGTGGAACCTTCTTGAACTCACCCTTTTCACCACCTTGCTGGGTCATGGGCTTGTGGTTAAGAGACTAGAATGCTCTTTTCAAAGCTCGTCTTAGTCTTAGGTTCACCAGAGGAAATATCAGTGTTAGGGAAAACAGCCACAGTTTGCTTTACTCTTAAGGAATTTCTAGTGCCAGGGCTCACTTGCCAACCCTTGCTGAATACGTGGGAGGTAAATGGTGTTAGAGAAAATGTCTTAAGGCATTCGTGTAGTCTTGTCCCCATGTGGCGTCTTTCTAGAGTTTATTCATTATTTTAAATCTTTCCCGAAATCTGGTTTAAATTCTTCCTCTAAGAGCACCTGCTGTTGGTTTCCTTTAGCCCTTCGAAGTGGACCTTTCCCACGTGTATCTTGCCTATACTGAGGAGAGCCTGCGGCAGTCCTTGATGAAACTAGAGAGGCCTCGGACTTCCAAGGGGAAAGCAAGGCCAAAGACGGGGAGAAGGTAAGGGTTACCTTCAAATCTCATAAAATCAAGGCTGTGAGATACGGTAATTAGATACATTTAAAGGAAATTCAGTTAAGATGATAAATATTTTGGCTGATATATTTAAATATCAAAGTTCTTATGTAGTTATGATTTGAGTAAATGAAATCTTAGGTCTTTCAACTTCTTTAGCTGTCCTGAGTAATAGAATTAATTTATAATGTATTTTGTTCTTTCTGAGTCATCTATCTTAATTCCTAATTCTTATAGTTCTTTTAGTGAGATGCTAATTAATTAGTCTGGGTAGACTCCCAGGTGTTGTATTCAGCTGATTTGTTTTTATCTGTCATAAACCTTGTCCCAAGAACTTTGATTTCCTCAGTCACCGGTTAAAGAAAACTTCTCCAACCATCTTTCCCCTCTCCTTTGGGTGCTGGGTGTGTCGAGTAGGCTACATGTATCATAACCGGATGTAAAAGCCTGGAGCTTATTTCATCTCTCCCTGCCATACAGCAAGTATTGTTGAGCTTATTTAAACTAAGTGTAAAACTTTGAGGCTCCTGAAATATGAGGGAATAATAAATAAGGACCAGCCAACCTTAGGTAAACCAAACACACCATCTCTATGCATCAGAATTAGCCTGCTGTATTATGAATGCAGTAAATGGTCAAAAACATAGACAAATACACACAATATATGGTTTGCTGCTGTTACATTACATGATAGTGTTCAATGTGATGTTGCTCATTAGAAATGAATAGTTCAATGTGCTAAGCAAAATTGGAATAAGCTCGATACGTTAATGATGCATTTCCGGGACACGGGCACCTGTGTGGTGTTGCTGCAGATGATGTGGTCTCTGATTTTCACTGAATAAACCTGCACCTTAAGCCTACTCTGGAAGAGATCATCAGGGGGTTCATTCTGGCAAGTGTGCAGCCCCTTGGCCTGGTTACATTGTCTAGTCCAGATTTGGGAATCATCATCCACCCAGTCCTTTGTCACTCTGGGTTGGGGGCAGAGTGCCATGCTCCAAGTGACCTTCCCTAGCCTGAGAAGGTGGGCATGACTTGATTTCTTAACATGGTCAAACATATCCAGCCTTGGCCTGTTTCTAGACTCTATGGCCTCCTTGGTTTATCTACTACTTAATGTAAAGTGTTTGCATTTCAGTCTTTTAGGGAAGTCTTCATGTTTTCTTCTTCTCTTCTCCACAAACAGAAAGCGTTCTGCAAAGCCTGAAACTGTAATTGACTCTTTACTTCAGTAAACATTACAAACTTAAAGTCTCAATAAAAATTAATGATATCCTCATGCCTGGACAAAATATTTCACTAAAACACTGAAGACTCTTGTGTAATTTCATATAATGGAAGCTGTAAATCGTGGAATAAGACTGGAACTAGTACCTTGTCTAATAACTTTTAGTCTATACATGAGTTAATATGTTAAAATTGCACAACTGGTAATTGGTCAAATAGTCATATTCTTCAGTTTATACAATGCAGGGAAGTTGGGGGAACAACTGCTACTATAGATAGTTGCAGTTTAAACGTCTTCATGAATCTGCTAGTAATTTACTCAACTACTGTACATTTACGTAACTGGATATTCAGGTAGGAAAATGTATGTCCTGTTTTGTACATAGATGGCAGCAGTTCTAATTGTTCTGTGTTGTGCTGTTACAGACCAATGTATGGGCTGTGTATCTAAGAAATTACTCAATTCTTGCATCCACCCAGTCTGAACATGTTCTAATTTTTCTACTGTCATTTATTGCATTTTAAGTACTAGATGATCTGTAGAAAATGTATAATTTGACAGTCAATCTTTAGAAGTATACACGTTTAAAGAACAAACGTTTAAAATATATTTCAGCTAGATCTCTCATGACCTTTTTTGCCATTTTGAGTTCAAGTCAAATATGCTTCTTTGTTCTGATTTCATGTTCTCTTGAAACATTGAGTTTGTACATAATTATAAGGAGTCACAGTTGCAGAAAATTAAGAAGCTAAATACTGATCACTAATCTGCCTATATATTTTTAAAAACTCATTTTGAAATATGATTAATGAATGATTTCCTCTGAGTTCTAAATTTTGGTGAAAATTACTGTGTATCTCCCAATTGAGAAAGTCTCCATTTTCCAGAAAATGCAACCTAAACAAGAAAAATAGTTTAATTCTTTGCCTTTAAATTATTTTTGCTTTTCTCTTAAAAGAAAATATTCTTCCATTGACACATCTGGTTAGATGATCTTCCTCTAAAAATAAAAATAATTTTTTATTTTATAATAAAGTAAGTTAGGAATAGAATTGGCTGCTTACAAAGTTTTTACTGGCAGCTTACAAAATTTTTGTTTTTTTGAATGCTGTGCTACACCCACACCAATTAATATATCTTTTGTGAATTTTAAAATAAATTAGTATTAAGCTAACATTATTTTAAGAAGAAGTACAGGTTTATTGTTACAAAGCTGTGTATAGAGTGGGGGTATATTTGCCAGGTGGTAATAAAAATGTGTTCATAAATTTACAAGTACATTCCAGTGGTGTGTACTGAACAGACGTCCTGTGTATGGTGCATATTTGCTAGGTAACAAGAGTTGCATTTAACTGGAAGCATTTTCTTTGTAATGTGTAAGATAGGGGTTTATAACTTTACTCTGTGAGGCACTGTTTATGTACTGTGAAGACTTGAGGTGAATTTGTGTCTTGTAAGAGCTTTGTGTGAGCAGAATATCTTGGTAACTGTAGATGCACTTTTATCTTTGTTGGTAATTACTGTAGAGAAATCTTCTTTTTTAAAGTTCATGTTTCTAGCCTTTAACCATCCAGTTAGTAAGAAAGGAATAACTTATATACTAAGTTCTAAAACATTACAGAAAACTTAAGTCAGTATGCGAGATTTTTTTACTATTCCATTCCACTCCACTAACAAAGAGAAACTTATAAAAAGTCAAAGTATAGAGAAATTTTAAGAACAGGCTGCCTTAGCAGATTTTTTGTTAAAGCATTTACATTAGAATTCATAGATCTGACTAAACTAGACAGACAATAAATACTCATCTTAGGAAACAACAAAATTAGATATTTGAGGCAGGCCTAAGTAATCATAGGAAAACTTGGGACCCTGGCTTTGCAGCTCTTCATTTAGCTTCAGTCATGGCGATTCTGTGGTTTCTTCACATTCACTGTGTCTTGGTGTACAAATTAAATATTTTGTAACCTCAGTATTAATTTCACATAACGATATGGATGAGCAAACTTGCTCATTATATGAAATAGATTTAAAAGTATCATATATAAATAGGTTTTTGAATGGGAGTTATCTTTAAAGTAATATTTATTTATTAAAAGGAGGCTTAGTAGAATGTTGTTTGTGATATGTTCTTTAATATATATTGTAACTATATACTGATAATTAGGTTATTAAAATATAATAGTAGTCCCCATTTTTGTTTAGATTCTCATAAAGTGTAAGAGTAATCAGAGGTCCCGCAAGTAGAGCCCACCTGATAAACTGTGTTATCTACTGTTCTAGGAAAAGTGGACTTTTCTTTGTGTCAAGAAATTTAAGGTCACCTGGGGATTGGGGAGTGATGCCTCTTTATCTGTAACATTTTTTTGGAATTATGTTTATGGTTTTGGAGTGTTTCTTTGTTTTGTTTTTTTTTTTTACAAATGTCTTTCCTCTTAAATCTTAGGGAAAGTCTCTATCTTTCCCACAGGGCTGCAAATTAAGGAACAGGTAGGCCATCCATTAAAGTACGCTGGTGTCTGCCCAGTTTCTTAATGTATACATTTGTTTCCCTTTTTATTATTCTTGATTTTAGATACTAGAAGAAAACATAGATCTTCCTAGTGCCTTTGAACTTATATAGTAGTTTGGCTAATTTAAACCATTAACTTCTGTAGCATTACTACAATACTATATCCTTGCCAAAATGACAAATTGTATAATGACTTTGTTGCATTAATTTCAAAAGCCACGCTTCCATTGTATTTTATGTATAAATTGTATTTGTTCAAGTTGTACATATTGATATTGTATATATGTGCAGCATGGTTAAGTAAGAAATAAACATGTTAACCTAGTGTTTGTAGTAGTGATCTGCTTCTTTACCAAACTGTTTTTGTGTTTATATCCATCCTGATATTAATAGGCAAGTTTTTTGTGCTGGGCATCTTGGTTTCATGTGGATAAGAGAGGCCTGTTTAATTTCACACCCAGAAACTAATACTAGTGTGGGTCTTTCAACAGAAACCAGGGAGAGATGTTTTACGTGTGCTTCTTGCCCTGGCTGGGTGGCTCAGTTGGGTGGAGCACTGTCCTGTGCACGAAGAGGTTGCGTTTGATCCCCAGTTAGGGCACATGCCTAGGTGGTGGATTTGGTCCCTGGTCCGGGCATGTGCAGAAGGCAACCAATTGATGTTTCTTTCTCACATCAATGTTTCCCTCTCTCCCACCACTCCCACCCCTCTTCCTGCCTTCCTCTCTCTGAAATGAATAAAAAATATATATCCTCAGATGAGGATTAAAAATATTTTATCCAAGTTTTATTTACTATTTTCATTAGGTATTTGAGAACAGAAACTTAAAGAAGTGTGTATGCCAAATATCTCTCACTAAAAGGTAAAAGAAGACATTTCTGAGTGGTGCGATACCATTCTCTCCTTCAGACATTATTAATGAGTTTAAAATATCTCTAAAACAATAGCATTGCTTGGATTACTGTTAATCATGGGTCCTTTTGACAAATATTGATTGATTATGAGGCACTTAAATTCACAACACGTATCCAGAAGTTTTGGTTTGTAGGCAAGTTTCAAAGGACTTAACTGTGCTTTTTGCATAGATGAGGAGGCCCCTCTGGCCAGCTGGGGCTTGCGTCCCTCCTTGGCCTGGCTGCCAGCTTACAGAAAGCTCCGCCCTGCGCCAAGAACATGAAGCTGCCCTCTCCCCAGCTGAGTTTTGGAGCTATGATGCTCACTTTCATCAAGGTACGCATTGTCCATCCTCCCTTCTTATGAAGACCCTCCAGAAATCTTTTTAATACCAAGTACAAATAAAAGAGAAACCCAAGTGTCAGCCTACAGGACCGCAGTTAGCCTGTGCACTGGGGAGCAGTAAACCAACTCTGAAGCCACGACTTACAGTGGGTGGGACCAGCCTTCCAAACACATTTGTTATAACATTATCTGCGTGTCACATTCTTAAGTCGTTTCATTTGCAAAGCAAATCAGATACTCAGTCCTCCTTCGGAAGTTGAACAAATGTGTGGGAAAATGATTATGAAGAGGCTACTTCAAAAAGAAGCTATTTCCTCTCGGCATTTCTCTTGGGCTTCCTGTGACCCAATCTTCAAGCCACTTTTATCAGCGTTATCAGAACATCACTGTCTTACCCAAACACGTTTAAGGCTCTGACTAAAAGAATATGACAGATCAGTCATCCTTCCACACCTGCTCCCCTCCCCCACCCCTTTCTTGAGGGTTGGGGAAATTTTAGTTTTTAATCAAAGGCTTTATTTCTCCAATGTACAAAGGAATTTAACTGGGACTTTACAACTCAATACAATGTGCCTCAGAGTTGATACCAATCTTAGCAAGAGGATATTGCCTAACCCAACCCAAAAGTACCAGAGTCATTACAGAAATACTGTGTTGACCTTGATTTCTGCTGCTTCATGAGCTCTGCCCCTGGGTCCTCAGGGGTCCTCAAGGGTCCTGGGGAAGTATAGTGTCCCCTGCCCAGTGCTGACCTGAGGCCTTGCAGGGCTCACAGCCTTGCTCAAGGGAGAGTGGCTGTGGAAGTGGGAAGTGACAGCTTAGCATGCTGGGGGCTATAGTCAGGAAGGGGACCAGGGAGCTGTCAGGCCTGGTGTTCCTCCCTAGTAGCTGACTTGGTGCCTGGCACGTGTCTCTGACCAAAAGGTCAGAAAAGTCTGCTGCTCCTCAGGGAAACTGCATTGAAGGTGGTCAAGTAGTCCAACCTGTGGGGAAATGCATTCCAGGCAGCAGGGAATAAGCTGAATCCAGATGCCATGTGCCTTGCCGGCATGTTTTGAAGTCCAGAGTCAGGGAGGGGACAGCTGCTCCGGACAAAGAGGGAGATGGGCCGGGATCCTGCGTTGAGTTTTCTGTAAGCAGGACTTGAACCACTGTTTGTGGTTTAAAGAAACGACTGCTGAAAGGATTGTGAAGATTAGATGGGTGCTGGGGGAGTGTCCTGGAGGCTTCCAGCTCCTAAACCTGAGGAGCTGCCCCCCAACCCCTACTCCCCACCCCTCACCCCTCACCCCCTCCCATGGGCTCTCTGGCACTCCTGGTGCTCCTGGCTGGTACCTCCATGGACGAAACATCTGGATCTTCTCTTGTCTCACAGTGCCTAGCAGATACCCAGGTGTGCAGTAAGCACACAAAACAGGAATGCATTGTGTTCGGTTTAACACTGGTCATTGGGGACAAGAAGGGAACAGGCCGCTTAGACACTAACTGTTAAAATAGGAAGAAGTGAATGGGAAGGATGGATTAGAAGAGAAACACTAGAGCTGAAGAGAGAATGTCTAAGTGCTTGGAGCAAAGACTGGTTCAGAAGTGTCAGGAGTGACAGGAACCAGCATTTTCACTGGAAATGGGGACTCCAGTGAGCTGACTGACTAAACCAAGAGATCAGCCTGGGACCAGAGTGAGTGCTTTGCCTCGCCCTCTTTGGAAGCTGGTAGGAACCCAGAAGCTAAGCTTGAATGCTGCTGAGCCAGACCGTGCCTAGCTCTGAGAAAGCTGTGTGCTGCGCTTGGTCCCCGGTTCCTCATTCTCAGGTGATGTGGGCACCCTGAGAGGGCGGCGGACGTGAGGTGGGGAAGAAGAGGGAAAACAGAGCCAGATAACTGGCACGGACACGCCAATTCATGGCAGCAGCAAGAGAACCCTGATGCCTTTTTATCACAGGCCCGCGTTTCTAATGGGCCTGGGAAGTTTTCAGTAACAGACATAGATTTGAGAGAAATGCATTCTTTTTTCTCTTGCATGGGTCAGGCTTTTTTTGTTTATTTTTTAAGTATAGTTTACAGTCAATATTCTGTTATTTCAGGGGTACTGCCTGGTAGTCGATCATATACTTTACAAAGTGATCCCCCAATATTTTCAGTACCCACCTGGCACCATACGTAATTATTATAGTTATTGCCTGTATTCCCTATACTGTACTTTACATCCCCATGACTATTTTGTAATGACCAATTTATGCTTCTTAATCCCTTCACCTTTTTCCCCTAGCTCCTCAACTCCCCTCCCCTCTGACAGCTGTCAGTCTGTTCTTTGTAGCTGTGAGTCTTTTAATTTTGTTAATTTTATTCTTTAGAGCCTATATATAAGTGAATTGGAGACAGTTTGTAAACAAATCTTTATATTTTTTCCATTCCCAATTAGTCCTCTTATACCCCTGCCCCCACAGTCACCACACTGTTGTCCAGGTCCATGAGTCCTTTTTCCTTTTTGCTGATCCCTCCACCCGCTACCTCCCCACACTTAGCTGTCATCCTGCTCTCCATCGATGAGCCTGTCTCTGTTTTCCTTGCTAGTTCCGTTTATTCGCTAGATTCCACGTATGAGTGAAATCATAGAGTATTTGTCTTCTCTGAGAAACATTTTTTCTTTCGTTCACTTACTCAGCAAGTGTTCATCATCTACTAAAGCCAGTTAGGGACATATTCAGAAATGAAAGGTGGAGGTAGCTGCCAGCAGGGAAGGAGAGGCTCCAGCTTCGCTGCCAACGTTGCCCATCCCAAGTGCAGGTGAGAGGTGCGTCCTGTGAGGTAGGCATTGTGGCTAAACGAAGTTTCCTAAATGAATGTGCCTAAGTGACAAACACCTCAACTTTCACTTAACCCCGAAGTTTCTTCCCTAGTTTCTTTTCTGTGTGCCCTCAGTTCATGTTGTCTCACTCCCTTGGTAAACTCAAGGGCTTCCTGTGGGGGGCTCCCACCCAGAGCCCAGCGCCTCCTACCTGGAAGCAAACAGTGAGTGGCATCTTAACCATGGCAGCTGCTCTAACCACAGAACCGCCTGGAGCCTACGTGTGTCCTTTCCACAGCCCATTCTAACCAGCTCTTCCCAACAGCCTTGCTTTTACCACCCTGGCCTCACACACACACTGTAACCCACAGCTCATATCCTGTGGCAGACTGCTGCTCACACAAGCCATTGAATGCAAATGAGTCTCAATCAAAGAAGAAAGGAAACTAAAGCGGGTGGCCTTAGAAGGCTCCATGACTCTCTTGGTTACTTGTTGCCCTTGGCACGCTGGTATTTTATGTGGGCAGGGTGAAACTGGCTGTGGTCAGGGTGAGACTTGAAGCTTTTGATTTGTTCCCTTATTTTGAAAGGGTTAAAAAGAAGTTACATGTTTTGGTATAATTTTAGTACTAGTATTAATTGTTGTCGCATCTGTGTGAGCGAGGATGAAAAGAGTGCTCATTCATTGCTACTCAATCCATGTTCTTGCAGAGAAAGTCTCTGAAAGGCAAGTTCAATGACTTGACACTTGTTTCTTTCCCCTTACATTTTTTTAAAATAACAGCTTCGTTGGGATATAACTCACACTATCAAAGTCATCCTTTTAAAGTGTACAAGTCAGTGGTTTCATTGTCACCACTATTGAATACCAGCACATGTATTTCATTGCTCTGAAAAGAAAGCCTATGTCCATTAGCAGTCACTTGCAATTTCTGCAAACCTTACCCCCACCCCAAGCTCCTGGCAGCCAATATTCAACTTTTTGGTCTCTATGGATTTGCCTGTCTAGACATTTCATATAAATGGGAACATATTCTATGTGGCCTTTTGTGTCAGGCTTCTTTCACTTAGCATATATTTTCAAGGTCCAGCCATATGGTAGCAAGTGTCAGTACTTCATTTTTTTAACACCAAATCATATTTTGTGGTGTGGATTTTGTCCATCCAGTCCTTAGTTGATTGATACACGGGTGGTTTCCGTTCTTTGGTTCTTGTGAGTGCTGTGTCGATGTGGAGATTTTGTGCGGACACATGCTTCCGGTTCTCCAGGACCCGGGGTTGGACAAGCTGGTCCTGTGGTGACTGTTTTGCCTTCTGAGGGGCTGCCGCACAGTTTTCCAAAGTGGCTGCACCATTTTCTAATCAAACTAACAGTTGTCTGAGGATTCCAGTTTTTCCACATCTTTACCCACATGTATGATCATCTCTAATTTTAGTTAAAAAAAATTAAGAACATTGTGTCATTAGCGTGTGTGGACACACACAACAGAAAACCTGCCTTGCTTTCACCACCCTTAGTCCAAGTCCCATTCCCAACAAACCTGCTTCCCTATTTAGTTTTTTAAATTTCTTTTTAAGTTTTTCTGATGGCCGCCATTATAAGTCCCATGATCTTTTGATTCACTTTGTTTTTTTCCACTTTTTATTATAAAAACTTTCAAATGTATAACAGTCAATGCCTACGTGCCCATCCCTCTCTACCACCATCAACTCATGACCTCTCTTGCCAACTATTTTTTGATTTATCAACTTCAGATATTGTGTGTTGATTTCTCTATTGGAAAACAAGCGTTTACCTCATTGATTTATCCTTCCAAGTGTTTTATAATACATTATTTTTAGACTTTCAGTATATTTGTAATTTTAAATACTTAAATTTCTTGTGCTTATTGCATCAACCTTAGACAGTACAGCTTAACTGCCCCCTTGCTGAGTACTCTGGGGGTGCCAGCTACCCGCCCCCAACCTCCACTCCTCGCCCTTCCCTTCTACTTCCCCTCGCAACCATTTCCAGCTCTCCCTTGGGAGTCAGGCTGGTAGCAGGGACAGTGTTCTGTAATAATTCTGTGCTATGTCTGTTGGTCCTGAGACTTGAGAATCAATAGCATTTACATTTTTAGGACTTGAAATATTCCCAGCAGAGCCATGCATATGCCAGAATTACTTTTTCCCTCATAGTGTCAATGTAACAACCCTGTGCTAACGGGAGAAGCATGTTCTAAGCATTCAGTTGACACCTCTTCCATTCAGAATGGTTTGGTTGCCCCTAGTCTCCTGGACCCACACCGCAAGCATTCTCTCACTCACTGGTGTCTGATGGGGACTTGTCCTCTTTCACCATTCCGTGCAGCAGGTCCCCTCCTGGAGAGAGGAAAACAATCTCTCCTTGTTACCTTCCATACTAGTTTCTCAGTGAATTTAACTGGTTTCCCCGAAAGTCATCAAGTAAAGTGCCCACACTATAAATGACACCATGTTGTCCGAGTCTACATATACTTTATTTCATGATGAGCTATAAATATATAAATAGGTTTAAAATAGGCAATTAAAAACTCATAAATTAGAATATTCAGCTTGAACTCCTTGCGTATTTCTCTTGCATGATGCTCTTTAACCTTTCTAAGAAGTTGTTCAGTGTGCTTCTCCTGACTTCGTTCACAGAGCACGTGATCTGCAAAGAAAAATCCCATTAGCTTGCACCACTGAATACACGAGTGTGTGCAGCCTGGCCACACTCTGGCATTTACACGTAAATGGTGATCCCATCGGGACCTCAGTTTAGCTTGTGGGGTCTGACTCTGCCCCGAAGCTGGCCGGGGTACCTGCTTCAGTGCAGTCTGCTTATGCTCCTAGAAATGGTTCCTGTACCATCACTAATTGTCTGCCTTTGGGGGTGCCCCAGGATCTGGAAAGGTGTGGCCTGCACCCTGAGGTGCTGCTCAGGGCCCTAACGTAAAGGTGGAGCTGCCCCTTGAGCAGTGGCACTATAGCTGGGCAGCGCGTGTGCTGGAGAGGGTTCCAGGTGCTTGCCACCAGGCCACTGCTTCAGTTTGGCTCTCAGCTCCAGACAGACCACTTCATGTATAAAAGGCTTCTGTTGCCTCTTTTGTAAAATGAAATTTTATAAGATGGTTAAGAGAATTAAAAGAGACTGAGTGTGATGTCAGCTCCCTATTCTGTGACCTTATCTCACAGATAGGTAAGGCAGCAGGCCCAGGGAAGGCATGGGTGTACCCAGTTCCTCTGCTGGGCATTAGGTGACATTCCCTCCAGCTCTGCCTCTTCCCTACACTGTCACTTCTCCCCTGTGCACTGAGCTATTCCCACTGGTACATGACCATGCTGAGTATATAGCCCCTTCAAAGGACCTCCCTGTCCTTCAGCTGTTGGTCCATTTCTCTGCTACCTCATAGCAAAGCGCCCCCACAGAGTTTCCTATGCTTGTGGCCCCTTCCTTTCCATACCCCCCCCCCCCCATCTCCATATGGGTCGGCTCTACTGATGTCATGCCAGGTCCAGTGGCTGTCTCTGTCTTCATCTCACTTGACCTTCCAGTACACTAGACACACTTGGCTGTTCCCCACTCCTTCACAGTTGCCTCACTTGCCTTCTAGGCCCCACACACTCTTCAACCTTTGCTACATCACTGCCCCTCATCACTAAGCCTCTTGCTGGGTCATCCTCTACCTGACATCTGTCTACCAGTGCCTCCAGGCTCAGGGCTTGGACTCTTCCTTTCTGGCTGTCCAACACGTACCTCAGACTCACTCTGCAGAAAATGGAATGCCTGGTCTTCTGCTCTACCTTTAGCCCTGCTTTGCCCCAGATATGTTTTCCATATTTGTCCACACCAGCTGTCCCCCAAGGGGCTCCAGCCAGTAACCAGGAGGCCACCTTTACTCGTGCCCTCACACCCCTCACACTGGATCTGTCACCTAGTTCTGGCTCTGTTTTTAGTTCTGTCCCCCATCAAACAGCCACTACTGCTCCCACCCTTTCAAAACCACCACCACCTTCTGCCTGGGTCACTGCAGTGGCTCCAGCAGGCCACCTGGCTTCTACGCTGGTGCCATTTAGTCTGTTTTCCCTACAGCAGCCAGAGCGATCACTGCAATCACAAAAACCCAGTTGTAGACTCTGCCCTGCCCCGAACCCTGTGGGTATTTCCCAACACACCTGAGCAGAGTACAAAGGCCCAGTGGGATGGAGCATCATGCAGAAAGCCCCGTGCTCACCAAGCCAGCCTTGCCAGCTTCCTCCTCATCTTAACACATTAAGCTCATCTCTACCCCAGGACCTTTGCACAGCTGTCCTCTAGGAGGCCTGCTCCCTCCCTCATTTCAACATCTCAGACAGTGTCACCAGCTACTGAATCAGCCCTCTTCCTTGTCACCTCTATGCCCTTTAATTTCTCTTTTTCTGTATAGCACCTATCATTGTTGAACACCATAAGACATGTTCATTTCTTTTCTATCCCCTTCCTCCCCCCAACTAGAACATTCTGTGAGATGGGAATTCTGCCTTCTTCTCTTTAGTACTGTACCCACAGTGCCTAGAACAGTGCCCAGCACTCCCAGGGTCTCAACAAGTACCTGGCGAGTGAGGGAATATTGGTTAACATGGGACTACCGCTCATTAGGAGGAACATTTAGACATTCCGACGCTGTCAGGTGCCATGACACCCTGTGAACATGGCACAGCTTACCTTGCCAGCCATGCTGTTGAGGCTTCTGTCGAGTCTGCCCAGGAACTTGCTGGTTACGCAGGTGTGGCCCCTGTACACCTGCCGCAAGACTGCCGCAGCCTGGCAGAAGGTCTCCTCCTCCGTGGTGTTCTAGAAAGACAAATACCAGAGTGTCATGTATACTACCTCTGTTTTGAACCTGGGAGAGAGCTTTTTCCTTCTGGTTTCTTTTTTTCCAGGAAGACAGATGGTAAAGGTAAGTTAGCTCAACTATGGCTCAAGTATTCAATGGTTCCCACCATGGGGTGAATTCCTGCCCCTGGCCACAGCTGGGAGCCTCTGTAAACAACCTCTCCCCATGACCTGAGAACCCAGACCAGGGTCAGGGTGCGGTGCCTCAGGAGTGGGGCTGGAGATAGCGGGGAGCTTCTGGGAGAGTGTGCCACTGAGCTGGGCCTGGGGCAGGGCCCCTGTCAGGGACCTTTGGCCTTGAACAAGCTTGACCAGAACCTCATTGGAATGCCACAGCTCTGAACGGCAGTCTGGCCACCAGCCTCTTCCTGGGAGCATTTGGGACTTAGGAGGGAACATCCAAGCAGGGAAATAGCTCTTGTTGGGACCCTGGGAGGGGGGTTGCTTCTTAGTCTGAATCAGGCCTGCCCTGTTCTCCTGTTTCCCCTGAGGCAGAGTTACGGAGCCTAGTGGTCTCTATAGAGTCCATCCAGCCCAGGCAAATCTCTCTTGGGCCTCTTCCAGGACATGCTTTGTCCCTTGTCACCCACAGTGTGGTCTATGGGCAGCGACACAGGCATCACAGGGAAGATTGTTAAAAATACAGACACTCTCTTGCCCTGGCTGGTGGCTCAGTGGATAAGGCACTGGCCTGCAAACCCAAAGGTCGCTGGTTCAATTCCCAGCCAGGGCACATAACCAGGTTGCAAGCCAGGTCTCCAGCCAGGTCTGTAGCTGGAGGCAGGTGAAAGGCAACTATACATTGATATCTCTCCCTCTCTCTCTCTTCCTTTCTCTCTTTCCCTCTCTCTAAAAATAATAAAATCTTAGGAAAAAAAATATGGACTCTCAGCCTCCCCCCAATTATAAATGTGCATTAACAATATCTCCACAGGTTATTATTATTTTTTACCTTAGAAGCACCATCCAGGCAGCCTTTTTACATTTTTTCCCCCTGATGATTAAGGTAATAAATATAAATCTATAACAATAGTATATGAGGTCTGTCCCAAAACTATTGAGCCAATGTCAATATAATTAAAATAGTTTGCCCAGCTGATACTTTCGGGGCACACCTCATATGGTCAACAAAACTGAATTCACTCATTATCACACCAGCCAGAGATAACTACTGTTAATATTTTGGTAAATATCTTCCAGGGTTTCTAAAAATGCTTTCTTCAAAATAGAGACTAACCATTGGTACTGCTTTGTACCTTTTTACACTTAACACATAGTATAGTCATTTTTGTAAATTCAAAAGTATTTGGAACATGGGATTGAGAGCTCTGTAGGGACTCATGGCGTATTTATACCATAATTGATCAATTCCCTATTATTACAGCTTTTTGTTTCAGTAAAAAATGTGGCAGCAAGTCATCTGTGTAAATCTTGGCGTTCATCTTATTTCTTCAGGCTAAGCTCTGGAAGCCTCAGGATCCCTAACTATGAAAGCTTCCCATTTCCCCTGCAGGGCGTGCTGGCCTGTGGGTCCGACTTCTGGGAGGCCACTTAACTGGTTGAGAGCCCTCTAGGGCCCCGACTCTAGTTAGAAACTGAAGAGCTGCACTAGCATCTCTGGGCTCTGGGAGCCAAGAAACCTCCCATAGATCACCAGGCTAGGGGCGAGCAGAGGTGGGGAGGCCGAGGGGAAGGCAGGCTGTCTGTGCACGCACCTGTGTAAACCTTGCAAGGCTGCAGAGAGAACCGTGAGATTCAAGAGGGACAAGAGGAGAAGAGCCTGCTGCTTCTTTTACCATCAAAACCTAGTGAGAGGCCCTGGCTGGCGGCACAGTGGATAAGGTGCCGGCCTACGAACCCAAAGGTCACTGGTTCGATTCCCAGTCAGGGCAACATAACCAGGTTGCAAGCCAGGTCTCCAGCCAGCCCTGTAGCTGGAGGCAGGTGAAAGGCAATCATACATTGCTATTTCTCTCCCTCTCTGCCTGTCTCCCTTCCCCTCTCTCTAAAAAATAATAAAACCTTAAAAATAATAATTAAAAAAAAAACCAACCTAGTGAGACTTGAGAGCTCACTAGGAATTAAACTTGAGAGTTTAATTTCTTGGAGCCTAGAAATTAAACTGCCTTAGTTTTACATATGTGGCCATACGATGTAGGAGAAACCTTCTAAAGATATTTGTTAAAGGACTTTTTAAGGGTAATTAGGATAAAATAGGAATTGAAAAGAGTGTGAATCAAATGGAAAAACTTTAGAAATGCCTCAAGTTTTAGTTCCATCAGTGTTGCCGCAACAGCAAGACACCCTGTGCAGGCCGCCTGCAGCTGCCCGCCCAGCTTTCCCTGTCCGGGCGCGTGCAGCACGCCTCAGGGCCGCACTT
Source organism: Noctilio leporinus (assembly GCA_004026585.1). NCBI lineage: Eukaryota > Metazoa > Chordata > Mammalia > Chiroptera > Noctilionidae > Noctilio > Noctilio leporinus. Next base: position 142,129 of record PVIW01003540.1, read on the forward strand.
CGGTGCCCGGTGGACGTCGCCGCCCAGAGCTGCTCCGGAATGGAGACTCGTCGGAACGCCCGGGTTCCTGCCAGAAGGGAGCCTGTCCCTCGCGGGGATGTCAGACGGGCACAGCAGCAGCTGGGAGGTTCTCCTGTGGCAGCAGCTCCCGCAGACTAGCTTCATTCAGTGTCATAAAAATTCAGCCTGTTATGTCATATCCACCGGCTCTACTCGTGCCCAAATTTAGTCATAGCCAGGGTTGTTTATGAGAAAATCCTTTACTTTCACTTAAAAAAAATTGAGGGTTGACGTCATGCTTTCTGAAAAATGATGAACTTTAGCTCTCTCGGGTAGGAAGTGCCTCCAACTAATAGGCCAGCTGCTGGCTTGCTCTGCCCGCGGCTCCTCTACAGCCAGTTTTTGTCTTGCATCAGAGCCGTATCATCTTACAATGACACTTCCCCCTAAATCAAGAGTTGGATTCCACCCAACTTTCCAAATCACTCCATCTCTTCAGATGTGGAAACTGAGGCACAAAGAGGTGTGAAGACTTGCCAAAGGCCACATAGCTAGTTAATAGCAGAACCAGTTCTAACACCAGACTGTTTTACCTTCAGGCCTTCTGTACTTCCTTCAGGCCCTACCCTGGCTGTGGGACAGCCCTCTGGAGAACCCAGTGCACAGTGCCATGGACTCTTGTCTATTTTATTTATACACACACACACATACATATACACACATGTGTATGTATACATACATCTATGAAATATCACATATACATTATTTTATATATATACACATATATGTATGTGTATACATATGTGTGTGTGTGTATATACATAATCCCCAAGTCCTTCTAACCTACTGATAGAGACTGATACATAATGAGATTCTAAAGAACAAAATTATATAATATATATTCTTATAGATGACACATTTATGTAATATATATAATTCTGTTATCATATATTATTGTATATCAGATTCCTGGAATAATCCTTAGTGAAATGGAGGTATCCAGGTAAAGTCCTGAAGAAGAGTTTTGCTCATGAAGTAGGGTGGGCCTGCCTCTGACCCAGGAGCTGGGTGTGGCCCTGCCCAGCCCATGGGGCTTCACCCTTGGCCAAGCTGCCTCCTAGTACACGTGGAAAGCAGGTGGTTGGGAGACCACTGGTAAATTGAAGCTTTGGGTTTTTCACTCTCAGTTGTGTGTTTCCATGAAAACAGGAACTGATGTGCACAAAGCTATTGATATGTCTATAGTCATGTGTTTGTCAGAGAAAATGCACTATCAGCTGTCAAATCTATCTCCTCCCACTGCAGATGGAGGGGCGGGGGTGAGATGCATAGGAGGCGGGAAGGTGAGATGCGGAGCAGCCAGAAGCAGGGATGAGTTGGACCTTATCTGGCGGGAGGTCCTGGACCATGCTGGAGGGAAGCTGGCAGGACTGAGCAAGCTGAGGGTCTATGGACAGCCACCCTGGAGCCACCCGGCCGGTAGGTGACCAGGCTGCGGAAGAGGAGGGCCTCTGGCAATACCTTCTCTGTAGCCGTAGGAAGTCTCTTAGACAAAATGAAAGCTCCCTCAACCTGTAATCTCAATATCTGTTTTTGTGAGAGTATTTGGTTTGTCGGAAATGTACAGGCCAGAAAATTCTTTCCTTCAACAAGCACTTATTGAGTGCCTCCTATATTCCAGCTACTCGGCCAGGGCCGCATACCTCCTAAAGAACCCTTTCTTGACCAGGAGCTGAATTAGGGTTACAAATCCAAGCTTCCTATTACACATCTTCTAAGTCAAGTGCAACCAAAAACACCAAAACATGTTTTGAAAGTAAAGATCAGAATTCTCATTCTTTGAAAACAGGTAATACCATATAGTTAATTTTGACCTGTTTGCTTTCTGTTTAAAAATTTCTTGTTCAAACACCTTCGGGTAGCTCTCCTGTCCCAAGTCACCCATCTACCAAGCAGACCACCCCGAACAGTTCTTACCTTTGGGGCGGCCAAGACATTTGCTACAGTCAGCTCCATGCACTGTGGATCCTTGGCCTGGGCAGGAACAGGAGACAAGAGACAGAGTTATCTCCAATTGCACAGAGAAATCCTTGCCAGGCAGCCTGCACTCCCTTAAACTGAGAAAACTGCCTACAATCCCTCAGAGGGGGAAAAGTACCAGGGGAGAGGTCTCCCATCCCATCTACCAATGACCATCTTCTCTAGAAGTTAATATGTGTGCTTCTCATAGTTAAAGAAATACCCTCAGTATCATCACACATGTGGGAGATGGTACCAGATAGCTCACTCACCTTTATCATTGTGAGGATGTTCAGAGTTTTGATGGTCTCTTCTAAGATGAGGTGCTTGCGTCCGTAGGTGAAGTTGCCGCTACATGCTAGTAAGCAGACCAGAGCTGGAATCAGTTGGGAGGGGAGACCCATTAATAGACCTCTATTTGCAATGCCAATGTGAGACAATTAGTTTACCAGGAGAAGCTAACAATGCAATTCAGACAATGACATCTCTATATATAGATTTAAAATTGCTGAAACCACGGGAAAATGAGTTTACATTGGAAATTTTCATTACCCCAGGTTGGGGCCAATCAGCACCTCTCTTCCAGGAGAAAAAATGTGCCTCACAGAAACAGGTAAAATGTTCCTGTGAAATCAGACCAATAGGAAAATGAAACCCTTTTTTTAAATTAACTACAAAGTATCAACATAGGAAATTACACCATAATTTGCTCTTTAGATTAATCTTATCAGCTTGGGGTTGTTGCTGGCTTTTTGCTTTGCAGGAAGAGGCCACAGGTGTCCGAATTTTTGTTTTAGCGCAATCCTCCTGGGGAAAGATAGAGTAATATCAAGAAAGTTTGACTTGAATGGTATTTTAACCTGGCTTTTTCCAAGTACGGGTGGCATCTTGGAAACTTTTCTTTTGTGGAAAAGCTGATCTGGGGTTCTTCGTCTGAGTGGAGGGAAAGTAGCCAGCGTAGATTCTCTCCTGGCCTAGCATCGGGGCATGCCATTCTTCCAGGTAAAGGACAGGGAACTCGGCACGGGCTGGCTTCCAGGTCACAGCAGATACACAGGTCTCTAACCGTAAGGGGCGCAAGGCATGTTAGGTGCCTCCCAGGTTTCGGGAATGACTACTTTCAATGGAACTTCAATCCATCTTTAGCTAATTGGGGAAAGGAGCTACAACCTTCCTGATTTACAAATCAAATGCCTTTGTCAATGGCCACCACCCACCAGCTGCTTTAGTCCAACTGCTCTGGACCCAGTGAGGTGCTGTGCACCACACACACCACATACCCACCGGCACACATGTGCCAGCGGGATGGCAACACCCCCGTGTGCCACACTTGTCCCCTCTTCTTTCCTCTCTGCTTCCATTCTCTTGTTTCCAGCCTTCCTCTCTCCCTCGTGGGTCCCTCTGGAAGGTCCCATAGAAAAGATGACTGCAAAGGCTGTGCCTGCAGTTCGGGTCTTATGACAGTGGCCAGTGCTCTGTGAAGGACAGGAGTTTGGTGATTGTAGGAGGAAGATCCTTCCACCCTACACAGGATGCTGCTGTGGGAACTGGGCAACGCGCTTGCCAAACCTAAGGTGATGGCTTCTGATGCTAGCTGCCTGGAGCTGGGCCATGCTTCTCAGGTGAAGGACGGAACCCCCACAAGACTGGCTCCCTCCACCCACCAGCTGCAGAAGTGGGGTTCAGTCTACTCTCACCTAGGGCCAATTGGCTACAAACTGCAGAGTCCCCAAGATCCCCTCAGGTTCAATAATTTGCTGAATGGACAGAACTCAGGAAAGCATTATACATTTTTATTACCACAGGGGGAGGCCAGTCAGAAACAGTCCAATGGAGAGGTCTAAAAGGTTTCCCAGCCCTGGCTGGTGGCCCAGTGGATAAGGTGCCAGCCTGTGAATCCAAAGGTCACTGGTTCGATTCCCAGCCAGGGCACATAACCAGGTTGCAAGCCAGGTCTCCAGCCAGATCTGTAGCTGGAGGTAGGTGAAAGGCAACCATACATTGATGTCCCTCTCCCTCTCTGCCTCTCTCCTTCCCCTCTCTCTAAAAATAATAAATAAATACTTAAAAAAAAAAAAAAAAAGGGTTCCCAACATGCAGCTTCCGCCATCCCCTCTCTGTGGAGCGAGAACGTGTCCCCTCCCCAGCACTTTGATGTGTGATGGCATGTGGAGTACTTCTAAGTAAGCAGCTCAGCTGATCTTCCGTGTGCAATTTCTCTGGGGTGTCATTTCAGACGCACAAAGGATTGAATCACTGGCTACTCCATTGACTTGATTCTGGTCCTGCTACTCCCAGAGGTTGGGCTGACTCCACAGTTGCTTACTGGTGTACCTGGGCCCCCACCTTGAGTTGCCCCATTAGCATAAATGAGAGGTTATTGTCCAAGGATGGAGATGAAGGTCAGACTTCTTTGGGTACGTTAATTCTTTTTTTCCTTTGAATAATATTTCTCTTTTTCCAGTTTTATTGAGATATAATTATATGCAGCACTGTATAAGTTTAAAGTGCACATGTAACATAGTATCTGACTTACATATACTGTGAAATGATTGCTACAAGCTTAGTTAACATCCATTGTCTCATATAGATACAACAGAAAAAGGAAACGAGAAAAATGTGTTTTTCCTTGTGATGAGGACTCTTTGGATCTACCCTCTCAGCAACTTTCAGATACACCACCCGCCAGTGTTAGCAGCAGCCGTGCTGTTCAAGACAGCCCAGTGCTTCAGCTTACAGTTAAAGTTGTCATCCAGAGCCCTCCCCTTCCATCCCACCCTCATAACCACGGAGCTGATCCCTTTTTCCTGTGGGTTTGGTTTGTCTGTTTGCTTGATTTTAGATTCCACCTATAAGTGAGGTCATAGGGTATTTGTTTCTCTCTGTCAGACTGATATCACTTAGCAAAATGCCCTTAAGGCCCACTCTTATCATAAATGGCTAGATTTTCTTCCTTTTTATGGCTTAATAGTATGTTCTCTCTTGTGCGTGTACATGTGCGTCATGTTTTCTTTATCCATTCATCCATTGGCTGGACACTTAGGTGGTTTCCATGGCTCAGCTGCTGTCAATAATGCTGCAGTGAACATGGGGAGCAGGTATCTTTTCAAGGTGGTGTTTGTGTTTCCATTGGATGACTACCCAGAATTGAAATTGTTGAATCATAAGAGGGTTCTATTTTAATTTTTTAAGGAACCTCCAGTTCACATTCCTCTCAGTGGCACACAAAGGCTCCCTTTCCTTCTTGTCAGCATCAGCACTTGTCACCTTCTGTCCTTTCAATGACAGTCATTCAGGCAGGCGTGATGTGATACCTCACTGTGGTTTTGACCTACATTCCCTCAGTGATTAGTGATGTAGAATACCTTTTCATGTACCTCTTGGCCATTCATATATCTTCGATGGAAAAATGTCTTTTCGGGTCCTTTGCCCATTTTTAAATTGGATTCTTTGGTTCTTGCTAGGGAAAGTTAATCCTTCAGTACACAGACAGGGGCAGTTTATAAGACAGGCAGACAGGTTCCTCCCAGAATAGGTGGGGACTTCAATTCATGTGAACTATTATTTGTAGTGAAATGGTACATGTTCCTTTTATGAGGAGAGGCCCCAGTTAAAACAAGGGTAAACTTGGGAGTGCAGATTCACTGGAGGAGAGTCAGGGTACAGAACGTGCCTCTCAAAGCTGGGAGCACTGAGGAGCATGTGAAAAGCCGTAGATAAGCCATCGAACATTCAGCAGTGGTTTTTGGTGAGCACCTGACTTCATGGAGGGCCAGATGGGCTTGAGGCCCATCTGGGGCAAACATGTGGGTCAGGAAAGGAATACAGCTTCTTTTTTTGGGTTCTTCAGTGGCTGGATGAGGCCAGGGAAAAAGGATTAACTTTCAGGAACATCAAGAAGTGACCAGAGGTCCCCTCAAAGGGAAGCAGAAAACAGGCCACTCCCTGTGACGTGGCCCCATGCATGTGGCTGCCTGGGCAGAGGTCAGCAGGAATGGGGCCTGCAGGTCAGGGCCCTGCTGGGTGCTGGTTGTCTGAGCCCCACACTCTTCCCTCCGCCTTCTGCACAGTCCACCACGAGCACTGGCCCCTGTGTGGCCTCTGAACTTTCCTTTCAGGCCCTTCACTGAACCAGTTATAAGCCTGGGGCTTAGAGTTTAGCAAATAGGCACTTGTCACCCACTCTCTCTCAGTCTTCGTTTTCTCACCTGTGAAATGGGAATAGTGTGGTTTCTCCTCACAGGTTCCTGCGAGGAGTGAGGGCGAGTCTATGGACCATATTGGCTTGTGGCATTCCACACAGGGTGTGACTGGATGCTATCACAGTACATGGTGGACCAGCCAGCCCATTGGTGCTGGCCCCTCTGCTCCATTATTGTGTGACCTCAGGCACTACTCAGTCCCTCTGTGAAGTATAGGTGACAGCTGTGCCTGCCTTGCAAGGCTGTTCTGGTGAAGAAAAAAGTAATGCTGTTTAAGTAGTCAGAAGGGTGCCTGCACACAGTGAGTGCTCTGGAGGTGAGAGCATCACCACCACCATGATGATGATGATCATCATCAATCCTATGTTCTCTTGGTTGAGTGACTGTGGTACTGAATGTCTCAGGTAAATCCGAGTCTGAACGGAGCCTTGGAAGTTTTGCTGGTGGGCACTTCCCCATGTGTGACTGTCCTGGATGTGTCCCCCTTTTCAGGCCCTATCCTTGTTTCGGGGAGTCACCTTTAGTTGCTGCACTGCAGCCCTCATACTTATGTGTCTGGATTCGCTGCAGGAAACATAGTGCTGCGGGCACCTTAGGCAGAAAGTGTGTACGTAATGCAGAAGGGGGCGCTTGTAAGATGCTGGGTGGTAGAGGAGCAGGCTCCAGGCTGGGTCCATGAGGCTGAGGAAATGACCCGCAGGACAGACCGGTACCCTCATAGCTGCCACTGCTGGGCCGAAGTTCAAGAACGCAGTCCTGAGGCTGCAACCCAGGGATCCCAGGGCTGCTCCCTAGCTGCCTCCCAACACCCAGGAAACTGCTCCAGAGTAAACCACCCCCACCCAACCAAGGGAGCCGGAAGATGGTGTCTGCCTCCCCGCCTTACCTGGCTCCCTGGAGAGCAGTGGGAGCCAGACGTCAACTGGGGTGCGGGAGGTCAGAGAACTGGATTGTAAGTGTTCAAGGGGAAAAGCGTGGAGGCCACGCAGAGCAGCACAGCCTCTGTGGCCCCTTGCCTCCCGCCAGCCCTGTGAATCGTCTTCCCTCCTCTGTCCACTGAGCAGGGCAACATACAGAACAGCCCAGAGTCCTCCAAGGGAGCAAGGTTAGCAGGGGCGAGGAGGTGGCTCCGGCTGGCAGCAAGGGGACAGTGTGGGGAGGGCCCTGGAGGACAGCCAGTGGGTCTGGGAGGGGAAGCTGGCCAGGATGCTGCACTCCCTCCTGTCGGCCTGGGTGGGGCGGGACAGTGGGGGGTCTTGTGAGTCTGGGGTGCTGGGCAGCAGGAATGTGTGGATGCTTATGTCCTGGAGCCACAGGACCCGGTAGTTCTGAGTCCCAACCCTACCACTTACTTGGGGTGACCTTGGAAAAGTTGCTTTGTCCAGGCTTCTCTGTCAACTGGGCTAATTAATAACCACGGTGAGGAGACTGTACGAGGTCATAAATAGAAAGTGTGTGGTGTGGGGCCCGGCATAAGTTTAGAAGAGCCTGCATTAAATGCCAACTGTTGTCCTCATGCTTATCATCATCATCATCGGCTTTTAGATCTAGCAGCTGGCTGTGGGGTGAGGACTGGTGAGCAGCCTCGGGGGACGCCAGGGCTGTGGCAGTTCAGAAGGGCAGGGGATGGGGTTGGGGGACCAGGAGTTGAGCCACTGGCCCAGGTCCGCAGCTCTAAACACGAGCGGGGCCTGGGTTGTTGACACAGAGGCTGAAGAAGCCAAGGGGATGGATGAGGAAAGAGGGACGGGAGCTCCCACAACACCCCAGCGATGCTGGACTCCGGGAAGGAAGGAGAGGAGGGGCAGCCCCGGGGCCCCAGAGGGAGCTGGAGCCTGAGAAGGTCGTAGGGAGAGGTGTGAGGTCAGCAGCGGTAGATCCTCCAGGCCAGGGGAGGGAAGGCAGACGTGCTCCGATGGACGTGGTGATAGGAGACGGCTGGTGACCGCTGAGGTGGCTCCTGGAGTGCAGGCAGGGCAGAGGTCGTGGGTGACCCGGAACGGAAGCCGTGGTGCTGATGGTGTGGGTATGTCTGAGGAGGGGTGCTGGTTGGGAGCGGCAGGCAATGACACACGATCAATAGTTACTTGTTATTTTTTTTTTTTTAATTGAATTTTAGAGACAGAGAAAAGAGCATCAGTTTGCCTGTGCCACTTTCTAATGCATGTCTTGGTTGATTCTTGTACGTGCCCGGCCAGGGTGATGGTCAATCTACTAGAACTGCCTGGGCAAGGTGCGATGGTTTTTAGAGGTGCACACGGAGCACAGGCTTCCCCAGCTGAGGAAACGGCGGCTCCGCCCTTCCCTGGGCTCCCGTCCACCCAGCGCCAAAGTCTCTGCCTTCAAACGGCTGAGGCCGTGGTCAGAGTCAGGAGAGAAGCATGTGTGCGCGTTACTCACATAACACACATCCGTGGACTGTATATCGTCTACATGAACACTCGATTATGTGTAAAACTATAAATGCATATTACATAATATGCACTTATTAAATATATATTCAAGTTTTCTATCTACATAATTAAAAAATAGTTTATTATGGGAAATTTCAAACCTACAAAAGTAGCTCCTGGTTGTCCTCGCCCAGCTTGCCCAAGGGAGCAACGCTGGCCTGGTTGAGTCATCCCACCGCCTTCTCGCTGTTCCGCTCTGCACTGCCCGCCTGTCCTTCCCCGCCTGGTTTCGCAGGAGCCTCCTAACTAGTCATCCTGCTCTCGCCCTTGTCACTTTCTGTTCTTCACGCAGCAGCCCGAGGGGAGCTGCCCGGCTCTGGCCTCTGCTCCAGTCGCACACGCTGGGCAGTGGCCCGGCTCCCTCGTCCGCACGACTTTGGCACTTGCTCTTCTTTCTCCATTTTTTCCCTCCATACGTCATTCCAAATGCCTTTCCCCCTCCCACACGTCATCCAGATCTGTGTTCTGGATTCTCTCAGGGAGGGCCTTTCTGAGCTCCCCTCTCAGCACCGTGGCCCCTGCCCACCTCATCGACCTCTGGAACCCTCTGTAGCACCCACCATCCCCTGCCTGCTCGGGGTCTCCTGTTTGTGGATCCTGCGTCCCCACTAGAAGCAACCTTGTTTATTCACTGTGGATTCCAGTGCCTAGAACAGGGTCCAGTCCCCCCCATCAAGGCCGAAGTAGACACCTGCTGAAGGAGTGGATGGACTGTACCCCACAGGGGGGCAGCTGGGTAACAGGGGAAGTGGGGGCATAGCAGGGGCTCCCAGTCCTTCCTATGAGTCCCTGGAGAAGGCAGAGGGATGGGGATTCTGAGCACAGGTGAGGGGACACTCCTCCAGTTGGGTTATGGGGGGCACGGAGCCAGGACAGGTAGGGCCTTGGAGTCTGGCTTCGCTGAATGGATGGTGAAGTAGTTCTATGGGCCCTGGCTTCTCTTTCCTTTGAGAAGCAGGTGGAAGGTCCTCCTGTTGAAAGGGAAGCTAGCTGAGGAGTCTGCAGCGCTGTCCCCTCAGCCTGCCCTCTCTCATCTCACCCCTGGTCTCCTTGCCCCAGCCTGGTAGGCCAGGGCTGGGTGAAGACCCCCAAGAACAGAGTGCCTTTCTCCCTCTTTGGCAATCTAAGGAGGGGGCATTGCCTGGCCTCCTGCCTCCTGGCTTCCACAGGTGCACAGATCTACTCAGGGCTGCAGGCCCCTTCCCACCCTAGTTGTGACCTGTCCCCTCGTGACATCAATTTTATGTCCCTTTTGTCTTTAATTTTGTCTTTGTCCCCCAGCGAGAAATGAATGCATGCTCCTTATGGAAATGGTGGGAAAACAGATGAGAAGAAGACATGATACATGAAAAATTGCTTTTCTAACGTGGTGTCTCGTGGCTCTGTGGCCAGGGCTCAGGCTTGGCAGGGGTCACCAACCAGCTGGCTGGTGTGGTCAGCAGGACGTAGGCACTGGTCTGCTCAGGATATCCTGGGGGTTCCAGGAAGACCCATGGGGCACAGGCTTGTTTGAGTGATGCAGAGATCAGAGCCAATGAGAGCAGCTGTTTAATTTTGGCATCTGCGTCACGGGTGACCACAGGGCAGGTCAGCCAGGGCAGGGGCTGGGGGTGGCTCTGAATGACACTTTGAGAGTCACTTTCCACAAGAGAGAAGACACAGCGGAGGGAAGGGAGAGAGTACAACAGAAAGTGAAGTCGTAAGTAGGAAACTGCTTCAGGGATCTCACCGGCTTCGTCATGGGGCCCTCCCTGGCTGCCGGGAAATCAGTTGATCTGGGAAAGTTCGTTGCAAACCCTTTGCTCTGCTGCTTTTGGGTGGAGCCGAGAAATGAACGAAGATAATGAGACTATGACTTTTCTTTTTTCAGAGTAGGAGTGGGCTGCGTGTTGGGGAGGGTGACCGTGGAGACAGCCACCCGTTCTGATCAGCCCTCTAGAAAGACTAGCTAACTGGCCAGCCTGTCCCGGGCCAGGCAGGGCCTCTCCCAGCCCGACTCAGCTGGGCCTTCTTAGACTGCAGTCCGCCGCTGAAGGGAAGAATGGTTTTTGACTTTGCTCAAACTGACCAGCCCAATTAAACTTATAAGCAAAAGGCACTTTCCTGTTTCATCATAGTGAAAAAGTGACACGCTGATGGAGTCGATAACCCCAGCTTCCCAGCCGCGGGGTCACTGGGGAGCAAGAAGCAGCCCTTTCCCTGCCGGCGCCTGAGCGGGTCAAGGGCCAGCCTCGGAGGGGCCCTGCGCTGACTCGGCTGTTTCTGACATCTCAGCTTGCTGCACACAGAGGTGTTTGGGGCCCACTTCACCGGAAACTCGATGTGTCTCACTTCTCACTTGAGCCCCAGCCCCTCTTCCAGTGAAACCTCCCAGGCCTGGGGTTCCTGGGGTGCCAGGGGGCTCCCCACCCTGGGCCCCACAATCAGCATCTCCCTCCTACTCACCTAGCACTCTGTGTCTTCCTGGCCCCCCTTCTCTCTGGGCCCCACCCTTGCCTCATGCAAGAGAGAAGCTGGAGGACATCGGTAGAGAAAACTCCCAGCAAAGACCCAGGGTCAGTGCCCAGGCACTGATGCTCCCAGACACCGCAGCTGACACAGGCCTTTTTGGTTCTCTTTTTTTCCCCCTTTCTCTCTCGTTCCTGGCTGAGCCCAGCTCCGCTGCCACCAGAGGTGGCTTTGTTCTGTGGCTCTGTGAGGCATCCGTCATCCGTGGAAGGCCCCGAGCCAGCCTTCTCTGACTCACAGCACACGCTGGTGACCACAGGTGCTCTGTTGGCGGACAGGCTCAGAGGAGCAGGCAGGGAGCTGCGGTTGGCTGAGCACGCGGCCCGCTGTTGGCCCCTAGTGGCGGGGCCGGGCCCTGCTGGGACGGCACACCCAGCCCCAGGACCCTCTGGGCCGCAGGGCTCGGAACACAGCCTTGGCAAATCCGAGGGGACCCTCCCCCACACCAGCCTCAATTCCAGTCATTGTTCTTGGGAGATTCACAGAGAATTTCACCGGAAGACTTTCCATCTTCCTTTTGGACAGAGAAACCAATGCCTTGGTTGGGCAGAGGACATGAGCCAAAAGTGATGCTACCAGCAGGTGGATTACTAAGTTCTGTATTTAAAAAAATCAATCTTCCGTAAGTGTTCTTCTGGCCTTACCATACTCGAATCTCTCGTTGGAGAGGGATAGCAGAGACCCTGCCTCCTATTCCTGTCCCCAACTTTGAAACCTCCTCATCCTCCTCCAGTAGTCTCTTCCCCACATGCTCCACTGTTGAAGATGCTGTTTCAGCCTCAGCCTTGAGTGCATGCACTGTCTTTCTTGGTCATTGCAGGCCACAGGCGGTCCTCAACAAGTGTAGTGTGACTGACTTGGTCCTGGGACCCTTTGGGACCACAGAGACCAGCCCAGGCCCTACTCTGGACACCTGTGGGACACAGCTCCTGTGTCCCCTCCCTGGTTCCTCCCTCTCTAGGAAGCATTTCTAGCATTCTGCTCCATCAGTTGTGACTTCTTCCCACACCATTGCTTGGGTGCAAGTGAGAGGGGGTCCCCTCCGCCGCACCCTGTGTGGTCATCCATCCCCTGGACAAGTCCTGCTGTGGCCTCTGCTTCCTGCAGCAGCTGTCACTGTAGATGTTCCCACAGGACTCTGGACACCCCAACAAAGGCACCTGTCTCAGAGTTTAAAACTGGTCTCCAATGACCCTCCACCCACTGCAAAGGCCCCCTATCCCCTTGCAGCAGCCCCCCTGCTCTGGGCATGTCCCCAGTTTGCACACTGGAAACCAGAGGCAGCAGGCATAGCTGTCAGCCATGGCTTATTGAGGCTGCTGCTTCTACACCTGCCCCACAGCTCCTGCTCCGAGGAGCCCGGGCCAGCGCCCTGGGACCCCGGCAACCCCCTTCAGTTGCTCTGCAGTCCCGGGGCCACAAGTCCACTGGTGTGCCTTCATTCACAGAGGTGGTGAGTGTGCACTGTTTAATGACGAGACATGTTTAGAAATCAAATGGGCTGTCCTTAGAAGGTAGGTAGTGAGCTCCCCACCAGGGGAGGTGCCCCAGCAGGTTAATGACAATATTATAAAGATCATGAATTCTGACAGAGGGAGGCAGGGTTGTTAAGTGTTGTTAAGTGGAGTTGGAGTGAGCTTTGGGTTCAGATCCCGGCTTCTCTCCTCCTGTGAGCTGGGGTAAGCCACCTTCTCTTCTCTGAGCATCAGAGAGATAATGACTGAGACACAGGAGGGTGTGGGAGTGTGAGACACAGGCTGATTGCTCACCACCTGTGAGCAGGATTTCTGAGGTCTCTGTCTGCTCCAGATGCTCTACTTGAACCCTGACATCCTGGCCCAAGCTTCCCACACTCCCTGCGGTGGTGGGGGGTGGTAAGAGGACTTCCCCACTCTCTCTTTGATTGGTGGGGGACTTCCTCCAGGCTAGGCCTCCTGCCCCCAGGGCATTGCTCCCCATCTTTCTGCCCAGGTCTTGTCCCTTGCTACCCCTCCACTCCATGCCAGGCTCTTTCTCCACTTGCTTGCCTCCAGAGGAGCCCCACAGAGTCTTAGGAACACAGGCCCATGCCCCCCATGGCCAACATAAAAGGCAAACACCATGAGGTCTCTTGTCATCTCCTTTATTCTGGCTTCCAGTTTGACAAAGTCAACGAAAGCACATTCAGTGACCCCCCAACCCACACATAGAACATGCAGTGTTCTCGGTTGCTCTTGTATATATTATTAACCCTGATAACATATTTTAATACTTAAATTTAAATACAAGGAAAAATAATAAATTATTCTTTGGCTGAGGGCCAGCGGCCAGCTGGCGGACAGGAGCCCCAGCCCAGGGCCCTGTGAGGTAGCAGAGTGTTGCATGCAGTCCGTGTTCCCGGGGACTCCTCACGCCGCTGTGTTAGTGCTGGACTTGTGAGTGTCCCTGCCACTGCTCCATGTTGTGGCCGCAGCAGTCCCCATCCCCGGCACAGACAGACACACTTACTTAAATAACACACAGTAATAAATAAGGCCAAGAAGAGATAGACCTGAGCTGCATCCTGCCTCGTTTGCCCCTCTCCCAGCAGCACATGCTGGGCAAGGGGGGCATCCCCTGTGAAGCCCCAGTTGGCTCTAAGGAAGGGGAGGTCACGTGGGGCACGGTTGCCCCTCCCAATGCGCACCAAGGCTAGGGGCTGTGGGCCGGGCTGCAGGCACACCGTGCAGGCTGAGGTTTAAGCTAAGGACGTTTCAACCCCTCCCCTCCCCCTCCACCCCATCTTCCCAAGAAATTTCGGGCATCTGAAAGGAAAATGAATCTGCAACTGAAATGATCAGTGTCTGCCTCGGCCAGCACTGATGCTCCGTGTGGTTGAGTAATCTCCCTGGCGCACAGATTTCCTCAGGTGTTGAAGCAGGTCTTTGGCCAGCTGGATCACTTCAACTTTGGTGTCTTGGACCAGTGGGTTGGTGCCCTGCTGTAGTGGCAGAAAGGCATTGCGTTAGTGGGACGATGCCCGAGCCATGGTGACCAGCCTGTCAGGGGGCTTTCTGGGTTGGACCTTCAGGGAAGACCCCATGGTGGATGCTGTCACCGCTCCCATTTCATAGAGGTCCTGGAAACCCCAAAGAACATGTCTCTGCTGCCACAGTGGACCCCCTGCCACTGGGTAGACACATGCTTCAGGTGTTTAGCCAGGTTTCCTGCAGCTCAGGGTGGAGCGGGGTTGCCCAGGGCTGGCAGGAGGGGACGGGGCCCGGGCCTTACCGAGACAGAGGGCTGGTGAGGGCAGAGTGCACGCAGCATCCTCAGGGTCCTCTGGATGGCACGGCAGTCAGAGACGTTCATCAGCGAGTCCAGGGCAGCGCAGTGCTGCAGGGAGGAAGAGGCAGGGGTCAGGCTCTGCTGGGCACCCCCAGCCTCTGGCTCTGGTGACACCTTCAGTGAGTTTACCGGAGGAAGGGGACTGAGTGAGAGGTGGGAGGGGAGAGAGTAGCTCTTGAAGATGGCTCAGGACCCCCCCCGCCCTGTGAGTGAGCGTCAGCGGAGTCAAGTCCAAGCCTGGGGTCCCAGCGTGCAAGGGGTCCTTACCGAGCCAGTTGTCAGGTTGACATGCCACACCATGCTGCCATTGCAGAGGGGGGCCTGGGGAGCAAAAGGACAGTGAGCCAAGAGCTGATGGGTTCCCAGGCCTGGTCTCCACAGGGCCAGGCTCCATGATTACCTGCTACCCCCACGTTTCACTGAGGCAGGCCTGGCCCCTCAACATTTCTGAGCCTCATTTCTTTCTCTGCACAGTCAGGGGGGCCCATTCCCTAGGGGTCTGTGGGCTGAGAGAAATTGAATGATACAACACTAAGGGACGAGCCTTCTGCGATGCTCACTGTGGCCATGGCAGGAGGACAGAAGCCGACAGGCCAATTAATAGGGGCCTGTCAGGAAGGACCAGGGTAAGTCTGGTGAGGAAGTGGGGATGTGGGTACAAATACCCTGCCTGCCAAACTGGGGGACACCACAGCTCAGAGCATGGTGTTGGTCAGGCCTGGTTTGCAGCTGGGTTTTGTGAATTAGCTTCACAGAGGTTCAGCTACCAGAATGGGGTCTTCATACCCGCCTCTTGAGGTGGCTGGCAGCACCCACCACCAGGTCTGACACATGATCTGGAGCTGATCCCACTCATGGACACCTCCATAAGAATGGGTCCACCGAGAGGCTATGGACAGTGGCCCGTGACTGCATTCAAGCCCCACTGCCAATGCAAATGGTGCTAAGCACACATGACCCTTCACTTTTCTCTGTTCAGGAATGGCTGAGCAGGTGCTTGCTGGGGCTGTGCTAAATCCCTTCACCCGCAGCCTGGCTCCCCCCTCTCCCTCTTGACCTGCCCCTGATCCATGGGGCCTATTCCTGACCCATGGGCACCTTAGCACCAGGCCCAGACAGTCTCGGTACACTGGCCCAGACCCTGACCACTGTACTTCCTGAGAGTTAGCCATTGGCGCCCTCAGAGCGGGGACCCTGGCCAGGGGCACTCACCTGGGTGATGTTGACCAGCTCCTCGATGAGCTCCTTGAGGGCTGTGAGGGGGGGCAAGGGGGCCGGGGAGGCGAGACTGCTGAAGCAGGTGAGCACAAGGACGAGGGTCAGCCAGAGCGCCATGGGGCCAGGAGCCAGCAGGGGGAACCAGGAGCAGTCACGTAGGCAGGCCAAGGCTGAGTGCTTGTGGCCTTGGTGTCTTGTGGCAGCTTTTATAGGCCCAAAGGATGACGCTTCACAACCTGGGCTCCGCTTTGTCAGGCACTATCTATAAACCACATCTGTACTCATCTTGATTTTTACTTTGTGGAAAATCCAGTGTTGCATAAAGGAAAGCATTTGATTTCTTGTGGACTTAATATTGACAGGGGTCAGGGCAGTTTTCAAGATCTGAATGGGCTTCCTTCCGGCGGTAGGTGGGAGGTCTAAGGGGAACCTGGCTCAGCCATGCAGCTGGAGCTGCAGCGGTCCTGTCTGGCAGCCTCCCTGAGAGCCTGCCCAGCTGCTGTCCCCAGACCCATTGGGGTTACTGGGTGTGCTGGGCAGACAATGCTATGACGCCAGTCCATCAGATTTGGAAAATTGGGGATTTTATTTTTTTGATGAACTGGCATCTTGCATTACCAAAGGAACACTGGCCTTGGATACAAGGTACAAATGGAAAAAGGAGCAGAATAAAGTTTGCTTCTTTTGGCTGAACTGGCTCCTCACCAGCCTTCTGTGGGAAGAGCTATAGTGCAGATTCCCAGGTCTCCCTAAAAGATCCAGCCAGACTCCTTGGACCTTCCCTTTTCTTTTGATTAAAAAAAAAAAAAAAATCCTCATGCAAGGATACATTTATTGATTTTAAGGTTTAATTATTTTTAGAGAGGGGGGAAGAGAGGAAGAGAGGGAGAGAAATATCCATGTGTGAGAGATACGTTGGTTGGTTGCCTCTTGCACACCCCCAACTGGGGGCCTGGCCCACATCCCAGGCATGTGCCCTGACTGGGAATCGAACCAGCAGCCTTTCAGTTCACAAAGGCTGGCATTCAACCCACTGAGCAACACCAGCCACGGTAATATTTTCATTGGTTTTAGATAGAGAGGAATGATGAAGGGGGGAGAGAGAGAGAGCCACATTGATTGATTGCCTTCATCTCCAGATGAAGAAACTGAGGCCCATAGAGAGGTCACACAACCAAGGATTGAACCCATTAACTTTTGGTGTGCAAAAGGATGCTCCAACCAACTAAGCTGCCTGACCAGGGCAGGGACCTTCCCTTTTCAATGGTGCTTTGATGACAACTTGGAGAGCAGGCCACCTGGACACTGGGAGCCACCCTGCCTCCCAGGCCTTCAGTTTGGGCCCATCTGCTGGGAAACCCTTAATGTGCCAGGACAGTGAGAGGTAGACTCAGTGCCCCTGAGACCGGGGTGACCACCTGTGCCCACCAGTCTCAGTGGCCCCATGCCCTCTCAGGGACTCAAGTTTCCCTTCTGCAGAATGGAGCCTGCTCCTGTGTCCCCGGGTGCAGCCCATCCCCTTCGGGGCAGTGGCATGTACCATTTTCCTGCTCTTCCCTCCTTTCTCTAGAAGTCTCCAGAAACCCCCAGGACAGGCGGCAGCTTTTGCCTATTGAGTGCTGATGTCAAGCTCACTCTCCCTCCCCCACTTCCTCCCTCCCCTAACTGGCTGCCTCCCCCTGCAGGCCCCCTCTCCGCTTCTCAGGTTCCCTCTGCCAACCTCCCTCTCTATCCCCCACCCATGGGGTTCAACACCCTCAAGAGGCCCTTCCAGGGATGCTGGAGCTGTCCCTCCTGCTCAGAAACCTCTGAGCTTTGGCCTTCTCCTCCCCCTGGTAACACTGGCCCATCTTCTCTTCCAGCCAAACCCTAAGCTTCCCACCCAGTTGCCGACCCGCCTGGAGAACCTGGCACCTGCCCATTGTGCCCCTTGATGGTCCCTCCGACTCCCAGTGCCTGGAATGCTGCTTCCTGGCTGTGTGACCGCTCTGTGGGCCTCAATTTCTTCACCAGTAGAACAGAGCCAGGGGCATCTTTGCCTGGGTCTCAGCTTGGGGAGGCGGGAGGAGGTGCGCCCTGCGCCAGGATGTCAACGCCTCCCTAATCCCCAGGAGCAGCGAACCCGGCAGGGCGCGGTGGGCAGGGGCCCTGCGCTGGGAGAACTGAGTTGGCCCTGCGGTGGCGGCGATGCCCCACGGAGATAGAGGCTCCATTTTATGTAATGAGCGATGGGGCTGATAAGCGGGCTCCGGCGGTGGCCGGCACCCCAGGAGGGGTGAGGGCGCGGATCAGCCTCGGGTGAGGCTGCAGGGCACCGCCCTGCACAGCTGGTCCACGCGAGTCGAAGGCCGAGCAAAGGGCCAGCAAAGGTGGGCTGGACCGGTCCCACGCCAGGGAGGACGGGGCTGGGCTGGACAGACCGGCGCTGCTGAGCCCCTGGCGCAGCTGCGCCTTGGAGACGTGGCGCGCAAGTCCTGCGGGCAGGTACCCAGCCGGGGATCCCCGGAGGCTGAGGCCCTGTGCGGCGGGGAGGGGAGACAGCGGGGGACGTGGCCAAGCTGCCCGCCCCTCCTCCTGTCCCGCCACCGGGGTTATGGGAACTGCGCCATCAGAGGTGGCTGGGAGACCCTCTGGCCCTCAGCCCTCGGACAGGCTCCGCCACCCATGTCAACTGATGGATTTATGTTGCTATTTCTCGATTTTCTGCGGAGCTGCATTCACACCCCATTACTGTAATCCACACTAACTTCAGAAGGGGTGCTCCAGACACTTAACACCTCTGACTTCAAACTCTTCTGCAGCCCTGGGCTAGGACTCTAGGTCCTGTTGTGACTGACACGGTGCAGCCGCGGCCTGGGCCGCAGGGTCCCCGTGTGACAGATGCAGCCCCAGTGCTCAGAGCCCAGGAGGATCCCATGGAGAGACCGCAGGGATTGCTGGGGCTGGTACGGCCCCTCTTACCCCCTTCCTCCCTCCCTCCCCAGCACCCCCGCCCCGCAAGGTTTCAGCAAACTTTCTTTCCAATGGACTCGAACTTGAGGTCTACGTTGGAAAGAAAAGATGCCTAGTCAGTAGGAGCAGGGGCTAGACAAATTGTTTGAATAATTTAAAACATCTAACTCATTAGATTCCTATTTTTATGGAAGTTATACATGCATGCAAATTTTAAAAATTAGATAATTCAAGGAAGTTAATGATGAACAATAGCAGTTTCAAGAATCAGTTCTCCATTGTCCTCTTGCATTTCTGCACATCTTGTAAGTGAGGCACTGGCTGTCCTACTCGATTCCCTACCGCCTTTTTAAAGAAGTTTGTATAGCAAATGGCCCTGAGAAGAGACAGCATCTTCCTCTGAGTCATCAAAGGGCAGACAGATACTGACCATTATTAAAAATCCAGATTCCCAAGGCGCTGGCTGGTGGCACAGTGGATAAGACGCTGGCCTGCGAACCCAAAGGTCGCAGGTTTGATTCCCAGCCAGGGCACATAACCAGGTTGCAAGCCAGGTCTCCAGCCAGGTCTGTAGCTGGAGGCAGGTGAAAGGCAACCATACATTAATGTCTCTCTCTCTCCCTTTCTCCCTTCCCCTCTCTCTCTAAAAATAATAAGTGAAATCTTTAAAAATATAATAAATAAATAAATAAAAATCCAGATTCCTTAAGCTCTAGCCTTCGCTTCTGCTCACTGTGCCTACAGCTTCCATCCTGCGCTCTTTGGCACCATTCTGTGAGAACTGGAGTTCTCACATAAAAATAAAAATGCTGTGTACATTTTATTCCCTTTTCTTGTCTTTTTTGTATAAGACTTCCAATACAATGTTGAAAAGCAGTGGTAAGAGGGGATATCCTCCCCTTGTTCCTGATCTTTGTGGGAAACCTTCAAATTTTTACCCATGAAGTGTGATTGATGTTAGCTAGATCTTTTGTAGATATTCTTTATCAATTGAGGCAGCTCCCCTCTATTCTTAGTTTACTGAGAATTTTTATCATGCTCTTTAGTCTGTTGATGTGCTGGATTATATTAATTGATCTTTGAATATTGAACCATCTTTGCATATCTGGAGAAACACAATTTTATAATTGTTGGAGTTAATTTGATAACATTTTGTTGAGGATTTTTGCATCTCTGTTCATAAGAGATATGGATTTACACTTTAATTTTTTATAATGTCTTTATCTGTTTTGATGTTAGGGTAATGCTGACCTCATAGAATTAGTTAGGAAGTATTCTCTCTACTTATATCTTCTAAAAGAGATGGTAAAGAATTGATAAAATTCCTTTCATAAATGTTTGATAGAATTCACCTGTGAACCCATCTAGGCTTGGTGCTTTACATTTTAGGTTTAGTTGTTATTACTTTTGTTTAATAGATGTAAACCTATTTGGATTATTTGTTTCTTCTTGTGCAAGTTTTGACCAATTGTGTTTTTCAGGTAATTGGTCCATTTCAACTAGGTTATCAAATTTGTAGGCATAGGATAGTTCACAGTATTCACAGTATTTATAGTATTCCTTGATTACCCTTTTAATTCCATGGATTCTGAAGTGATACCTCTATTTCATTTACATCATAAGTAATTTTTGTTCTCTTTATTTTTCTTAGCCTATTTACAGACTTATTGATCTCTTCAAAGAATCAGCTTTGATTTCTTTTATTTTTCCTATTGGTTTACTGTTTTCAATTATATTGATTTATGCTCTAATTCTTAATGTTTATTTTCTTCTGCTTACTTTGGATTTAATTTGCTCTTGTTTTCTAGTTTCTAAGGTAGAAGCTTAGATAGTTTGTTTCAGGTCTTGTTTTCTAATATATATTCAATGCTATAAATTTCCCTCTAAGCACTACTTTCACTAAATCCCACAAATTTTGACAAATTGTGCTTTCATTTTCAGTTAGTTCAAAGTATTGTTTAATTTATCTGAATATTTCCTCTTTGCCCCATATTGTTTAGAAGTGTTTGTTTAATCCCAACATAATTTTGGATGTTCCTGCTCTCTTTCTGTTTTTGATTCCTCGTTTAATTGCATTGTTACCTGAGAGCAGACATTGTGTGATTTCTGTTTGTCTAAACATATTCAGGTGTGTTTGAGGGTCCCAAATGATGGTCTCTCTTGGTGAACTTTCTGTTTGAGCTTGAGAAGAATTGTGCATTTTGCTGTTGTTGGGTGAAAGGCTCTATACTTGTCCATTACACCTAGTTGGTTAATGGTGCTGTTGAATTCAACTATGTCTTTACTGATATCCAGACTGCGGGATGTATCCACTTCTGATAGAGCGGGACTAATGTCTCCAACTATAATAATAACTTCATCTGTTTCTCTTTGCAGTTCTATTAGTTTTTGCCTCATTCAAAATGGACACTGTTATTAGAGGCATCCATGTTTAGGAATGTTATATCTTCTTGGAAAATTGACTCCTTTATCATTATATAATGCCCCTTTTTATCCTTAATAACTTTCTTTGGTCCGAAGTATGCTGTCTGAAATTAACACATTATTAATATTCATATAGTGACTCCTGCTTTCTTTTGATTAGTGTTATCATGGTACATCTTTCTCCATTCTTTTACTTTTATTCTTTATGTCTTTATACTTAAAGTGGGTATAGGTGGGTCTCATTTCTTCATCCACTGTAACAATCTATAATTAATTGGTTCATTCAGTTCGTGATGCTTGAAGTGACTGATATGTTAATAAATATGTATCACAGTTGTTACTCTTTCCTATTTGTTGCCCTTGTTCTTTGTTCCTGCTCTTTCCTTCCACTCCTTTCCTGCATTTAGGTTTTAATTGAGCATTTTATGATTCAATATTCTCTTGTTGATTATTATATTAGTTCTTTTTTATTTTTTCAAATAACATTATATTTCATGGGTAGTGTATCTCGCAATAAAAAATCCTAATTTCTTGCTTCCATCTGTTGTTTCATTATTGTCATTCATTTCACTTTACATAAGCATGTATGCCTATGCATCTATGTATGTATTTATATATAAACATATATAATCAGATACATTGTTGCTATTACTATTTTGAATAAATTGTTGTGTTAGATGAATTAAGAATAAGAAAAATAAATGTTTTTATTTTACCTTCTCTTTTTCCTCCTCCAATGCTCTTCCTTTATGTATATGTGGGTTTTACCATTTTTTTCTCTCTAAAACATTTCTTTTTTTTTTTTTCTTTTGAGGTTGGTCATTT